>RJWM01018608.1:0-29975 GCA_004363535.1 Dasyprocta punctata
CAGTGGACTTCTTTATCTCTCTCTAGAATGTCCTTCAGTATTCTCTGTAGGGTTGGCTCGGTTGTCATAAATTCCTTTAGTTGTTCTTTGTCGTGGAAGTATCTTGTTTCTCCGTTGATTTTAAAAGATAATTTTGCAGGGTACATTAATCTGGGTTGGAAGTTATTTTCCTTCAGGGCTTGAAATATTTCACTCCAAGTTCTTCTTGACTTGATGATTTGTGTTGAGAAGTCTGTCGTGATTCTGATGGGCCTTCCTTTGTAGGTAATCTGTCTCTTTTCTCTAATAGCTTTTAATATTATGTTTTTGTGTTGAATTTCTGGAATCTTGATTATTATATGTCTGGGTGTAGCCCTGTTTTGGTCAAGTTTAGCTGGAGTTCTATATGCTTCAGTTATCTGAAAGTCTCTTCCTGTTCCCATGCTTGGGAAGTTTTCTGAAATTATTTCTGTAAATAGTCTTTTAATTTGATTTGTATTGACCCCTGCTTTTTCACTCACACCTTTTATCTGTAAGTTATGTTTCCTTGGGTTGTCTTGCAGCCGTTGCACTGCCACTTCCAGATTTCTAATTATCTTGAGAAAGTCTCTCCTTTCTCTCTCTCAGGCTGCCATTCTTTCTTCCAGATATGAAAGTCTATCCTTAGTTTCCTTCAAGTGGTTCTGCCAACTTTTATTGGAGTCTTTGATATCCTGGTAGTCTCTCTGAATCTGATTAATGCGTTCTAAGTCTTTATTTGTTTCATTCTCAATTTCCTTTGATTTTCCATCCTCCACCTTTCTGGCTATGTTTCCTTTAGAGGTGCTTAGCGATTCCCCTATTATGTATTTCATTTCAATTCTCAGTTGGGCTAACAGTGCCACTTTAATTTCTTTCATAGCTTCATGGAGTTGTCTCCCCACTTCAGTTGTCATCTCCTCTGAGAGTTTAATTTTTGGACTCCTGACCATTTCTGCATTAGCGTCCCCTGAATTAGTTCTGCTTGTATCGGAGTCCAGAGAGCGCCCTCTACCTTTCCGTCTTGGCATTTTCCTGGGTTCTGCTGAGAGCCCGTGTTGGCCCACTGTGTTTCCCCAGCCCGCCTCCGCTCCGCGGATGTCTGCTGCAGTGTGCGAGGATAGGCTCACTCCCTGGGAACCTGTACCTGGCAGTCTGCCAAACTTCCCCTATCACCCCCAGGGCACCTGCACAGATTCTTCCATGACCTTCTAGGAACCGTGCCTAATTAGGTACAGTTCCGGTCTCAAGATGGATGCCTGTCCCTCACTCTCCCTCGGGGGTTGGGGGTGGGGGCCTGGGGGCCGCCAGGTTCACTCACTCGCCTGCTAGTGACCACAATTGACCGCCGCCTCCGCCATCCCCGCTGCAGTTGTAGCAATTCAACCATGCATTGCCAGCACCCCAATCGCACCTTCTCAGTTCGGGTCGCAGCGCTAATTGGATTCGTCTCTGGTCAGAGGTGCTGCTGGTCTCCGCCTTTGTTTACTTCATTTTTTTGCTCTTTCCATGGGCTACAGTTCTCATTTTAGATTCTTCTTGGGTCCAGAGGACCCATCTCCCTCTTTTTTCCTTCTCTCTGTTATTATAGTATTTTATATACCAGCATTTGGATGGTATATTCAGGGAGTCTCCCTATCACGGTGTTATCTGGGCGGCCATCTTGCAGGAAGTCTCATGTCATCAGATTTAACATAATCAAACAAAACGTGAAAGCAGTCTTAAGAGGAAAATTTATAGCAGTAAATAGCCATATCAGAAAAACAGACCAAGCACATATAAACAATTTAACGGTGAACCTCAAACTTCTAGAAAAACAAGAGCAGGCTAAGTTAAAATGTTGTATGAGGGAGGAAATTATAAAGATCAAAGGAGAAATTAATGCACTGGAGACTAAAAAAATACAAAGAAGCAATGAATCAAAGAGTTGATTCTTTGAAAGATTAAATAAAATTGACAAACCCTTAGCCAATCTTATAAAAAAAGGAAAGAAAAGGTTCAAATCCACGCAACTAGGAATGAAAAGAGTGAAATCACAACAGACCCTGCAGAAATCCAGAAGATCATCTATACCTACTGTGAAAACTTGTATTCTAGTAAGATGGAAAATGTAGAAGAATTGGACAGATTCCTAGATACATATGCATTACAGAAACTGAATCAAGAAGATACAAGGGCCGGGAGTTTGGCTCAGTGGCTTAAGCACCTGCCCTGGCAGGCGCAAGGCTGTGAGTTCAATCCCCGGTGCCGCAAAAAAAAAAAAAAAAAAAAAAAAAGAAGATACAAAAATCCTAAATACACCAGTATCAATCAATGAAATTGAAGATGTAATTAAAAACCTATCATCAAAGAAAAGCCCAGACCCTGACAGATTCATTGCTGAATTCTACAAAAAAATTTAGAGAAGATCTAACACCACTACTTCTCAAGTTCTTTAATGAAATTGAAAGGGATGCAATACTCCCAAATTCATTCCTGGAAACAAGCATTATCCTGATACCAAAACTGGAGAAGGACCCAACTAAGAAAGAGAAGTACAGGCCAATTTCCCTAATGAACATAGATGCAAAAATACTTAATAAGATACTTGCAAACAGAACGCAGCAACTTGTCCAGAAGATTATACACCATGATCAAGTGGGATTCATCCCAGGAATGTAGGGATAGTTCAACATACTTAAATCCATAAATGTAATATACCATATTAACAGAGACAGGGACAAAAATCATATGATCATCTCAATAGATGCAGAAAAGGCTTTTGACAAAGTCCAGCACCCCTTTATGATTTTAAAAAACTCTATAGAAAATTAGAATATATAGTCTTTATCTCAATCTGATAAAAGCCATCTATGACAAACCAACAGCCAACATCATACTAAATGGGCCAAAACTGAAAACTATCTCTCTAAAATCAGAAACAAGACAAAGATGCCCACTGTCTCCACTATTATTCAATGTAGTCCTGGAAACTTTAGCTGGAGCAATTAGACAAGAGAAAGAAATAAAAGGAATAAAGATAGGAAAGGAAAAAGTTAAACTATTGTTATTTGCAGATGACACGATGCTTTACATAGAAGACCCCAAAAACTTCACAAAATACTACTAGATTTAGGATCAGGGATATAGCCCAGTGGCACAGGGTCTGCCTTGCCAGTGAGAGGTTGTGAGTTCAATTCCCAGTACCAAAAAGCAAAACAAAACAAAACAAAAAAACAAAAAAGACTACTAGATTCAATAAGAAAATTCAGGAACTGTCTTGGTTACTTTTCTCTCATTACTGAGACAAAACACCTGACACCCAAAATTAGAGAAGGAAAGGTTTATTTAGCTTACAGTTTTTGGATGTTTCAGTCCATAATCAACTGGCTCCAAGGCAGGGTGGTATGGCACTGGGGCAACACTTCAAGGCAGCAGCTGAGCAAAAACAGCCAGAGTAAAAGGGGCAAGAGCAAACCTCTTTTTCTTGCTTATATTGTACACAGGACACCCCCCCACAACAATATTTTGTCCTTGGACCCACAAAGACTCATGTACATCCTTTTATACAAAAGGCATTTTGTCCATCTGCAGGAGTTGCCAAAGTCCTAACAGTTTCAGCATTGCTGAAAACTCCAAGTCCCAAATCTGCTCCAAGATCTATGGCAAACTCTCACTTGTAACCCCCTGTGTGAATGAAAATGAGATTAAACACTTCCAATGTATAATGGCACACAAGATAAACATTACCATTCCAAAAGTTACAAATGGGAATACAAAGCATTGGAGCACAAGCAAGTCCAAAATCCAGCAGGGCAAACATTAAGTCCTGGAGTTCTCTGCTTAGCATTTGAAGCAATCTGGTTGCCATCTCCAAAAGGCTTGAGTGACTCCACCCCTGCAGCACTTCCAGGGGTTTTAAGTTCCATAGTTTCTCTCTTAAACCCATCCTGTTCAATTCTCGCAGCTTTCCTTAGATGATCCACATTCCTGGCTTTTTCAAACCTTTGGGTTTTCCATCGCACCCTTGGCTTCACCCTCACAGCATCACACATTGCCCTCTCAGGGGCACACTGCTTGGCATCCCAAGCCTTCCAAAATTGGGGTGGAAGTCTTTTTAATCTCAGAACCCTTGCACCACGTGGATAATGCCAAGGTCTGCTGCCAGCTGGAGCAGTAGCCAGGCTCTCCTCTCTCTTGGCTGTAGGGGTCAAGTGCCTGGATTGCTGGGCACTCTGAACCTGATTCTGAGGAACAGATTCTCTATGCTGTCTCCATTCTGGAGTCTGGTGCAGCTGCTGCCACCACTCTGGACCCTCCTGTGGCCTCCATTGCCACTCCAAAACATGGTGCTCTGTGGCTTTTTCCACCAAGCAAACTCTTTCACTTTTGAAGGCCTAAGGCTACAAAGAGTGGAGGCCTGCTTCTTCCCAGGATGCCCCCAGGCCATCTTTTTTATTTCTCTCTTCCTTCTCAGCAATCAAGGTCTCAGCTCTATCTTTACAGTCCACAGGTTTCTGGCCAAACTCACAACATTTTAAATCATCATGCTCTTGATTCCCAACATAAAGCTGGCTAACAACCCCCAACAACAGCCAGGCCACCGCTTCATCATTCAGCTGCCTTGAAATTACCTTTGCTAGACTAATCAGTCCTGCATTCTTAATCTGTCTCAGGCAAAGTCTCTGGACATGAGCAAAATGCAGACAAACTTTCTGCCAAGCCATAACACACATTGTGTGGAGTCCAACAACCAAGGCAGTCCTTCTTCCCAGCAGAAATCTCCCGAGTCTGGTTTTTACCAGCAGGCTTTCTATAAGCCTTCAGTCTCCTGAGCTCTGACCAGAATCTCCCATACAGAACCTAAGCTGTTCCAGCTCTATGCTTGTAGGCGACATCTCCAAACCTTTCCAAACTCTTCCCACAAGCCATTTCCAAAGGCTCTTGAATGACATGGTTGGGTTAGTCACAGCAATGACCCCACTCATCTGGTGCCAAATTCTGTCTTGGTTACCTTTCACTCATTGCTGGGACAAAACACCCAACACCCAAAATTAGGAAATGAAAGGTTTATTTAGCTTACAGTTTTTGGAGGTTTCAGTCCATAATCAGCTGGCTCCAAGTGGTATGGCACTGAGGCAACATTTCAAGGCAGCAGCCAGAGAAAAAAGCAGCCAGAGTAAAAGGGGTAAGAGCAAGCCTCTTTTTCTCCCTATATTGTACACAGGACAGCACCCCCTTCCAGGGTGCGTGTAGCATTCACAAGTCTCTTTGCCTTCCTTTGCTAGGATGAAGCTGTTTACAAAGTAAGAACCCTGGCTCCTTGCTAAGTCTCTCAGCTAAATTTCTCACCTTCTCAAATTGACACAATGAACAGGTAACTGCTTGTGCTCTACACCCAGGGATGTAGAACTGCTGAGTCACTCAATTAAGCTTCTAGACTTCTCAAGTTGACACAATGTATAAACCATAACAGTAACCTAACAGTGTTCAAAGTCAACACTCAAAAATCAATAGCCTTCCTGTACATAAATAACAAAATTACTGAGAGAAAAAGCAAGAAAACAACACTTTTCACAGTAGCATCCAAAGAAAGAAAAAAACGGAAATACCTAGGAATCAATCTAATAAAGGATATAAAAGACTTCTATGTTGAAAACCACATTTCTCTGAAAAAGGAGATTGAAGAGCATATTAGAAAATGGAAAGATATCCCATGATCTTGGGTAGGAAGAACCAATATAGTGAAAGTGACCATACTTCTAAAATTGTAGCACAGATTCAGTGCAATCTCAATCAAAATTCCAATAGCATATCTCACAGAATTAGAGAGAACAATCCTAAAATTCACCTGGAACCAGAAGAGACCTAGGTTAGCAAAGGCAATCCTTGGCAACAATGACAAGACAGGGGGCATCACAATCCCTGACTTGAAATTATATTATAAAGCTACTGTGATAAAAAGTAAAAACAGTGTGGTACTGACAAAACAAAAACAAAAACAAACCAAAACCAAACCAAAACAAAACAAAAAACCCAGACCCAATGGTCAATGGAATAGATTAGAAGATGCAGAAACAACTCCAGACACACTAAGCTACCTTATCTTTGACAAGGGTGCCAAACATTCACTGGAAGAAAGATAGCTTCTTTTATGAATGGTGCTGGAAAAAGTGGCTCTGCATAAGATGAAGATTAAAACCATAACCATTCACCATCATTAAGCTAAAACTGGAACAGATCAAAGATCTTTTTTTAATTTTTATTTTAAAGATAGTAAAATCCAACAAAACATAACAAAACAAAGGTCAATCAAAACAAAACAGTAGAACTGGTACAGAACTTCAAAGCAAGATACTAGGAAAACAATAGTTACTATAGTATATATTGTTATCTTCACAATAGTTGACCATTCCATCAGGTATAGTAAAATCAAACCAAAAGCAAAACAATAAAAACAGAATATGAAATAAAGCAAAAAAAATCAGAATAAAGCAAAACAATGAGAACAATATTGGGCCTCAAAGACAAGGCAGAAGGGAATCCCCCATATTTGCTACATTGCATACTGTCATCTTCCCAAGAGATGCTCAGACTGCTAGTCCCAGGCCTGCAAAATCAACCAAACAATACAAGCATTTAGTTGCTTTATGTACCTTAGTTGCTATCAACTTAGCCAGTCCTCTGAACCAGCAGGTTGCTTATGGGGGGAGGGGGAGGTGGGTGTGTGTGTCCTTGATTCTTAGCCTGCACTCCAGTGGGCGTACAGGAGGTACAGATCTTTCTCTTCCTGGAGTCTATGCCAGTTGCACACCACTCACCAAGAGGGCAGGCTAATTGTCTTCTGGTTGGAACTTCCCTGACCCAACATGGTGGGTTAGCACCACTCACCAGGAAGGCAGGCTAGTTGTCTTCTGGTTGGAACTTCCCTGACCCAACATGGCAAGTTCTTGGGAGGCACGGTTCATTCTCTTCCAGAGTCTGTGCTGGTCATGTGCCACTCACCAGGAGGGCAGGCTAGTTGTCCTCAAAGATCTTAATATTAAAACAGAAACATTAAATCTGCTGGAAGATAGAGTAGGTAAAATACTTGAAGATATTGGCATAGGCAAAGTCTTTATGAACATAATTCCAGTTGCACAGGAACTATCACAAAGAATCAACAACTGGGATCTCATCCTATTGAAAAACTTTTGCAAAGCAAGAAAAACCACAAACAGAGTGAAGAGAAAATGTTTGCCAGACAAAAGATTACTACTGGGAACATATAAAGAACTCAAAAAAATCGTACCTCTCAGATTTAAAGAACTAATCCAAAAATGGCCATCTGAGATGAATACACACTTCTCAGATGAAGAAATACGAAGAGCAAATAAATATGTGAAAAAATGTTCAACATCTCTGGTCATTCAAGAGATGCAAATTAAAACAACATTGAGATTCTATCTCACTCAGGAAAGAATGCCTTTTATCAAGAAATCAAGAAATAACAAATGCTGGAGGGGCTACTGGGAAAAAGGAACCCTTTTCCACTGTTGGTGGAAGTGTAGACTAGTGCAACCACTGTGGAAATCAGTGTGGAGATTCCTCAAAAACCTAGGACTAGAGGTCCCATTATGCTCAGCTTTTCTCCTTCTGGATATCTTCCCAAAAGAATTAAAAACATCAAACCACAACAATATATGTGCACCCATGTTTATAGCAGCACAGTCTGTAATAGTCAGATCTTGGAAACAACCGAAATGTTCATCCACTGAGGAATGGATAAAAAAGATGTGGTATTTTTATACAATGGAGTACTTCTCAACCATAAATAAGGATAAACTGGAGACTTTTATAGGTAAATGTTGCAACTTGAGACCATACTCATAAATGAAATAAATCAGACACACATGTAAACATCATATTGTCTCACTAGTGTGAGAAGCTGAAAGAAACAACACACATATATATGCATATTTGTGTATATATATGAATATAAAAATAGTTAAGATGGTTATACTACTGATTTCTCTGAGTTCATTGAAGAAAAAGATTTGTGCTGGTATTGTTCGAACAGTTGAATGCAGATGTCTTCTGCTCTGGGTGAATGATTTGGGGATGACAATTCACAGTGTATGTACCATTGTTGCCCCCTGATTGATGTGTTTGAAATTTTGTTTGGTTTATTTTTCTTTTTTTTCTCTTTGAAATAAAATGGATTTGGAAAAAAATGAAATAAAACCAAGAAAATCTTAACAGATGGATAGTTATTTATTAAATACATTATCTAAATTTATTTTTAGTTAGAAGATGCAATATGGTAAAGATGTCAATACTGACCAAATTGATAGATTTAGTATAACTCCTATCAAAATATTAGCAGAATTTTAATGTAGACATAGACAAGTTGATTTTAATATGTATATAGAAAGGCAATGGGGCTAGAATAATTAGGAAGTATTTTGAAAAACAAGAATAAAGTTCTGGGAATTATATTACTTGATTTTAAGTCTTGCTGTAAAGTTACAGTGAACAAAACAGTGTGTTATTGGCAATAGCCACATAGCATAATGAAGAAGATCTGAGAGGTTAGAATAGACTCACATAAATATGGCCAATAGCTTTTTTACAAAAATGTGAAAATACTTAAATAGAGAAGGGATAGTCTTCTCAATGAATGTTGTTATAATAATTGGACACTTAATTTGAACTACACAGTTCTATAAAAATTAACTTAAATGAATCATGCATCTAAATGGAGAACATAATCTTCTAGAAAAAAATCATGGGAGAAAATCCTTGTCATCTAGAAATTTCACTCAGCACAATGCCTTTGAGATTCATCCGAAGATCTCTTAAACATGTCAGCAAAACATGATCAAGAAAAAAATAACTTGGACTCCACCAAAATGTAGATGGCACAATGAAAAGCATAACAAAAAACACATTGCAGACTGGAAGACATGATGTATGTACCAAAGGATTGGCATCCAGAATATATTTAAAAAGCTCTTATGAGTCAATAAAATGGGTGTGGTGGGGCACATCTGTAATTACAGCTACACAGAAGGCTGAGGCAAGAAGATTGCAAGTTTGAAGCTAGTTTGGTCAACTTAATGTGACCATTAAAAAAAAAAAAAAAAACATAAATGACAGGCAGCATAGCTCAGTGGCAAAGCACTTACCTAGCATGCAAGAGGGTGTGGGTTCAATCTCCAGTCCTGCCTTTCCCAGAATTCAATAGTAATAAAACAAGCAATTGGAAATGGACAAACACATCCAAAAGAGGATACAAGGGTAAAAAATAAGGACCTAATCACTGTTCAATATCTTCAACCATTAGAGAAATGCAGATTAAAAGTACATACCTATTAGAATATAACAACAACAACAACAACAACAACAAAGAAGTCTAATCATGGCAAGAATGTGAAACAATTTCTAATAAGAATGCATAATAGTGCAGTCACTGGGGATGTTGGATTGGCGTTTTTTTATAAAGTTAAACAAACAACTACCATCTGACCCAGAAATCCAACTCCTGGGATTGGAGAAATAAAAACTAAGTTTCACAGAAAAAAAATACATATATAAGTGTTTACAGAAGCTAATTTTTAATTGCCCCAAACTGTATATAATGCAAACAGCCTTCAGTGGATGAATGGATTAAAAAAATCCTGGTAGATCCATACAATGGAGTACTACTCAGCAATAAAAAGGAACAACTATTCAAACATCATGTAACAATTTGTAGGATTATGCTGAGTAAAAAAAGTCAGGATTAGCAGGTCACATTCTGAATCATTTCATTTATATGACATTGCTGAAAAGCCAAAGCTATTCTGTTAGAGAGCAGATCAGTGGTTGCCATGGGGATGTCACTAGAAAGGGACAGCATGAGGGAGTTTGGGGAATGACAGAACTGTTCTGTATCCTGATTGGGGTGGTGTTTACACAAGTCTATATATACAGTAGAATTTGTAAAATAGTTATATATATCTCAAATTATCAAGTTGTACAACTTAAATATATGCATTTTAATTGCCAACTATACTTCAACAAAGCTGGAAAAAGTCATGGAAATATATGCCAATTTTATTGTATAATAATTTAAAAGCAGAATAAAGTTTTTTAAAAAACTTCTCAGGTGGGTCAAGCAAAACAGTTGATGGCCACATCCCTGAGTAGTCAGTCTCCCCTATCTACGGAATCCTTATCCTCAGTTTGACTAAGCATGGGTAGAAAATATTTGGAAAAATAGTGTCTATATTGAACATGTGCAGGATTTTTTCCTTGCTGTTATTCCCTAAATAATATGACACCTATTTACACAGCATTGACATCCACTCAGCATAAGCAATCTAGAGCTGGTTTAAAGTGTACAGAACTATGTGCTTAGGTTATGTGCAAATACCATGTCATTTTCTATAAGAGACTTGAACTTCTCCAGATTTTGGTACCCACAGATGCCCTAGAGCCCATCCCCCAGCCAAGGAACAGTCGTACTAAATTACTCATCCGTTGCTTAGCAACAAAGCTTAGTCCTTTCCACCAGTGCACCATGGTCTCCCAAATCAGAACAGAAGCTTCTTGAAAGTAGGGGCCGTGGCTCTGGCTCCCCTAAGGCTCCATGGCCACCCCCAGATCTTCCCTCCCTTTATTTTTCTTTTCTTTTTTCCTTCTTTTTTCCCTCCATTTCTCTCTTCCTTCTTTGTTTTCCTTTATGGAAGTCCTCTGCAGTATCATAGCTGCCAGAGAACTCATTCTGGGTTGCAGGCTGGGTCCTCTGCCATGGCCCCCCTGACCTGCAGTGACCTGAAGGTGGGCAGTGGGACACAGCCACAGTAGGAGCTGATAAAAGTCTCCATATCTTCTTGGTTGGCAGCCTCTTTGGAGATGGAGGCTCAGGAGGGCCCACTGCCATCCTGTAGGTCAGCACAAGGGCCCGCACTAGAAGCCAGCGTCTTGACCTGGGGGCCACCCCACTAGCACTCCCAGCAGGTTTGCTCCGCCCCTCCTCTGCAGCAGGTTCCAGGCCAATATTTAACAATGTCTTCCTTTTTGAGCAGCAGTCACCTTCGTATGGATGGCAGCCTTCCCACCATCATGCTTTAACTTCACATACACAGGGCTGGAGAGCCTCAAAACCAATCCAGCTCAAAATGGTTTCTGTTCTTTCCTTGAAGTCACCAGCCCCTTCCCTGTGCACCCCTCCATCTTGTCCCCTAAATTAGAAAACCAGAGTGTACCTGGCTGCCTGCCCATCTCTCTTCATAGATAGCTCTGCCCTAGAAGAAATCTCGAAAGCATCTTGCTTTCATTTTTTTAAATTTGTATTTTTTTTAAATTTTAGCATCTTGTTTTCTGCATCTCTCAGGTCCTGTCTTTATCTCTCTCACTGGCCTGCCTCAGGCCCACCCTCTGCACGACCACCCAAGCATGGGTACGTGACACGCCTAACCATACCGCAAACCTGCCTGAGCTCCCTTATGTGCAGAGAGAAAATGCCCAATGTCTCCACCGGGCCAACAGGGCCTCTGCTGCCTGTGCCAGCTGCTGCTCCCGCTTCGCCGTCTCCCCGCGCACCCACCCATTCCTGATGGGACCTGTACACACTTCGACTAAGGTGTTTCCCTTCAGCTGCTGCTTGGCTGGACAGCCACAGTGTAATAGAGTGAATGGTAGCCTCCAAAAGATCTCCACACCCGACCCTGGCACCGTGTATGTGGTCTTTTTTGGAGAAAGGGGCTTTGCAGATGTCATTAAGTTAAGGAACTTGAGATGTGGCTATCATCTTTGATTACCTGGGTAGGCCTTAAATCCAGTGACAAGTGTCAATGGACTCCTAAGAGTGAGGCAGAGGGAGATTCAACAGCAAGGAGGGGGACAATATGACCTCACAGGCAGAGATTGTAGTGATGTGGCCACAACTAAAGATTGTCAGCTGCCACCAGATGCTGGGAGGGGCAAGAAACAGGGCCTTGAAGGAAGCACACAGCCTTGCCAATGCAGTGAACTCAGCTTCCTGGCCTCCAGAACTGTGAGAGTATATTTCTGTTATTTTAAGCCACTGAGTTTGTGATCGTTTGTGACAGTGGCTGCAGGAAAGACACTCAAATGTTACCCTCTCTGTAACGCCTTTTCTAGCCTCCTGGGTAGGGTCGCTCCCTCTCTGGGGTTGTACTTGTCCCACTGGGTGGGTGGAAGGTAGACAGGCAGGAGGTCGTAGCTTCAGAGCCAGGCTGTCACTACAAGGGGAGGATAAGCAAGGTATTCTATGCATGTGCAGGTGACAGTTTGACACAACTGAACACACTAGACATTTGTATATCCTACCGGAAGTGATGCCCACTGGCTAACCACCCCACAGAGAAATGTTTGCACAGGGCTGCCAAGAGAAGTATATAAGACTCAGGGAGACAGAATTTTTGCAGAAGTGAAGGGGATCAAGAAACAGAGGGAAGGGGGATGGAAAAGAGGGGAAGAGGATACAAAAAGATTAAGATGTGTTATATATGCGTACATATTCCCCAGGATACCCCTAATAACAATGTAAACCAGCCCACTGGTCATTTTCAGAATGGATAAGTAGTAAATTCACACACTAGAATACTGTTCAGGAGTAAAAAATAAGGCACTATGGCTGCACATGTGGACACACCTAGAAAATACACTGTGGAGCCAAAATAGTATTATAGGGGAAGGTACGTGGGGGATGTCACTGATGGAAAGAACTAGAGCAGAAGGTTTAGGGTACACACATGTGTGGGGCCACTGTGAAGAAAGTGAAGAGCCACCCCGGAGACAGTGGTCATCTCTGCAGAGAGGGAAGGGGAGCTGGACTAACCGAGGCCGAGCTCGGTAGATATTGGTGTGCACGTGGAAACAGACTCTAGCATCTGGTGTCCCTGCAGTGGGCCCTGGGCAGGGGCTGGGTCTGTATTTCCTCCAGGCTTCCAGGAGAGGTTGATGCCACGTGGCCGGGCCACAGTGCAGGGAGTGAGGCTAAGCAAGACACAGGGAGGGTCCAGCCAGGATGCCTGACCCTTGCCGGGGGTCAGAATCACAATGGGGTGTCTCAAAACTACCCAGATCCCAGTCCAGACCAGCTGTGTGTGCAGCCCTGGGGGAAGCCCAGGCCGGGGCACCTGTGGCAAGCTGCCCATGTCACTGGACAGCGCAGCAGGTCGAGTCTGTACATCCGGGGGTGGGGTGGTACATGGGTGTCGGTTTTATTTTCACACACTAGGACTTTCATGTGTGTACACTGTGTCCTGTTGTATGATCACACACACACACACACACACAAAGTAAAATGAAAAGGGAGAGTGAGGTGGAATAGTCAAGCAAAGAGAGAAGGAGTCGGGAGAGGGAAAGAGCAAGGAACCAAAAAGGATCCTAAAATACCTCCATCCATCAGCCAGGACGCCTGTCGGCCACGGGGCTGTCAGTGGGCACAGCAGGCGGCAGCTATGCCGCTGGTCAGCCCGTCAGCTATCTGTCAGTGTGGCCAGACCGGCCAGGCAGCGGCTCAGTGGCTAAGCAGCGGTCTGTCCATCAGCCAGCCAGTCAGTCTGGCTGTCACCACACAGGCCTGTCTGCTTCCAAGCAGCCAGCCCGCGGGCTTATGAGTATGGCGGTCAGGGACTCAGTCACGTTTTCTGTCAGGGCTGTCAGGCAGTTAGTTATTACGGACCTTACCCCACTGACAGTCCTTGCCACAAGGATTAGTGTGAAAGGTCTGTCAGTGCCTGGTCACTCATCTGTATATCAGTCGGTGAACCAGTCAGTCAGTGAGACAGTCAGTCATAATGTCCAGGAGTGAGGGAGTCAGTCAGACAAATAGCTTGTGATCGAACAGCTAGGCAGCAACCAGCCCGTCAGAGAGTTGTTCTCTATGTCAGTCATTTAGTCAGCAAGACAGTCTTCAGTCAGCTAACCCATGAGTCTGTTGGTCGGGTATGACGTCAATCAGTCAGATGATTAATTGGCCTGGCACCATGTCAATGAATTAGCAAGTCAGCGAACAGTCTTCAGTCACTCCGTGTGTTTAATCAAACCCTTCCTGTGTCAGTCAGCCATCGAGATGGCCCACCAACCTCTGGACCTGCCAGTCAGATGCTTCTGGGTCACCCCATCACTGCAGCCATCAATCGGTCCATCAGCAGGTAGCTGAGAGCCAGGCAGCTGGCCAGATGGACAGCCACAGGAGCAGTTCCGCATCTGCGCTAAGCAGAGGACTTCGGGAGAACTCCGGGACCTGTTCAGCAGCAGGTCTGTTGCTATTATTATCTCAAAAACCTCTCAAGGCTCCGGAAGGTAGAAAAGGCCATTAACAGTCCGCCCTTACCCCTTCCTTCTTACCTTTCTCCATTAATGAGGTTCCTGCCGCAGAAAAGGGGTGCTTCCTGGAGGCTGGAACTGGAGGAGGGGCAGATGTGGGAGGCTTGTTCCAGTCAGTCCTAGTCTGAGGAGTGGGGTGGGAACAGGTCCTGGCCAGGAGCTCCTGGCCTGGGCCTGGCCCCGTCCTTCCTTTGGGGCCCTCATATCCTCTCACTCATACCCCAGTTTCTAAGCTGCCCTCCTCTGGAAGAGCAGGAAGGAAGGATATAGCTGAACTTGATACACGGATTTTATGTCAGCTCTTGTTTTCATCAGCAGAGACTCGGTTACTGTCTACTCTGGTATCACGGGGGCTCCTTCACTTGCTCCCATATAACATTCCAACCTTCCGGAAAGGTAGTGTCTTCTTCTTTCTTAGATGAGGCCCTGGGGCTCAAGAGAACACACTTGGCTAAGGCCCATTCAACCCAGGCTCCCCATGCTTCACAGTACACAGCTTCCTCTCTGGGGCTGCCCAGGGCTCTCTGTTCCCAGCCTCACAATCCCTTTCTTTTCCACAGGGCCAGAGGAGAGACATCTGCTGTCGCTCATGCTCTTTGCTCTTTGCTAGAAAGCAGCTGTCTCCTGGGCTCGTCTTTGGGCCTTGCTATGCCTAGGGCCAGCAGGAGACCCGGCGGGCCGCATAAGGCAATCTTTGGTTTGGTTCTGTAGTAATTGGCCCACTCTTTTATAAGCGTCTGGACTTACAAAACTGGAAGGGATCTTGAAGCTTGTTTGGTCTGCATCCAGGCTCACTGGAGGCAGAATCCCTCCTACAGCCCTGCAGCCACACCCTATCAGTACGTACACATTCCCAGTGACAGAGCTCACTACCTCTCAAAGGAGCCTATTCTGTTGTGAGGCAATGTTGGCCCTTAGAAACTCCCTCCACATCACAAGCCCACACCTTCACAACTCAGTGCTGGGCTCAGATGCCTCCAAGATCCAGCTTCAGATTTCTCCAATGGACTGACCTGCTACCCAGACTTGGGGTAAGACAAAAGGATTTTCTGTTTGTTCAGTTTTGTGTAAGGGAATAGGCAGCACACTAAAAAACAGTGGAAAGAGCGGTGATCTTGAGTCAGGGTGGTAGATCTACTGCATTAAAGGCCTATATTTTCATTCTTTGCTGTGTCTGTGGCCTTATGTGATGTCCTCCAACCTTCAATTTTGGCCAGTTTGCTAACAAACTTGATGCAAAAAGGGGCTTATAAGTTATAAGGACAGTTGGGTGTCTCCACTTCCCGTCTGGCGCCATCTCCAGGATCTTGTGGAGTGGTTTGTTATGCAGAACTGAGTCACTTAGAAATGTTCAATATACAGTCCTGGTGGTTCCCTGCAAAGCCCACAATTGCACGCAGGGGGCTACAGCTCTGTGCTAGCACCGTTGCCTAGCATATGTGAGGCTCTAAGTCTCGGCGTGTGTTACGTGGAGCTGCTACACTCTGCCTTTCCCCTCCTCCTAAAGAGACAGTGAAAAGTGATCATAGATGGCGAAGTGCACTGCTAACTGGGAAGAGCACAGTGAAGGCCGGGCCCGGGAGGCCCGGGGGCAAGGCTGGATGGCTGAGACCTGTGGCCGCAGGTCCGGCTCTGCCCAGGAGGGCATGCAGTGTATTAACCCAGCTCAGCTCCTGCTCAGAAGGCAGGCTGGCAGGCTGAGTGATGGGCCAACTGACCGGAGACTTATTTACAAACACGGCCCTTTCGCCTTCACTTCCTCGGAAAGCCCCACTGGCGGCATATAAATGAGAATCAATAGGCCAGTTATTAAACCGTAAATATCCCTCCCTCAGGCGCAGGGGCCGAGAGCTCTGAGCTCCCACCCAAGAGCAGCGGAGCTGACAGTCCGGGTTCTGGGCCTCTCAGCCGAGAGGGAGTGCAGAGTGCCTCAGGTGGGGCGTGCCTCTGGCCCCCAGCCCAGCCAGCCTCCCCGGCACAGAGGAGACACTGCCGTTACCTTTCTGGGTGGGACGGAGGTCAATCTGGTCACTAAAGGAACCCTCAGCCACCACACAGCATCTACAGTGTAGGAGGGGAGGAGAGCAAAGATGGTAAGGGCCAAACCTCTCTCCTACCTGGCTGAGACTCACAGTGTGCGAGTCAGAAAGTGACTGAGAAAACTCTCATTCATGCACAGAGACAGCCCAGGCCCCCAAAGAGACGGTGGGATACAGCCACAGTCATATGTCCAGAAAGGGACAGAATCTAGACTTGAACCCAGATGTGTGGCCTCGGTCTGTGCTATCATCTAAGACAGGAGAGGCATTGCCACACAGATGTAGGCTTGGGGACAGTGACTTTGGGGATGATAATGATGATTGTGGTGATGGTGGTGTCACTTTTTGAAGCACTTTCTGTAGAACATGACCTGGACTGGGTATTTTAAATCCTCCACATTATTAAATTTGCCAGCAGTCCCCTTGGGCACCTGGGTCTGTGGGGACCCACAGCTGCCTGGCTCTTTCCATGTATGTGAAGGGAGTGGCCGGTGACAGGTAAGTAGGTGGTGGCAAGTTCTTGGCTGGGGTGGGACTTGGACACCAGGCTGAGGTACCTGAACTTAACACAGGGCCAGGAGGAGCCTCAGAAGGTTCACGAGCAGTACCCTGTCTACACAGAAACGTTACCCAGCTTCCCTGTCACCATACAGTCCGAGTTTGAGGAGCCCAGAGGGGCAATATATCTGAGTCAGGCACAGGGGCCCCCAAGGAGGAGGTGACTTTCAGAACTGTCCCACCTGTCTGTAGTTCCTTTTGGCAGCTTGGCCTTTCCTTCCAGGCTGTCTTGGAGCACTGAGTACCTTGAATTTATTTCTGTTTGCCAGGCTCCTGCTCTGAGTTCACATGACGGCATCCACCAGTCTCTGGGGTCACCTGTCTCTGGGACACAGCAGTGGAGGGAGTATAGCCAGGAGTCCTTCCCCAGCCTCCCTCAGCCTACAGGAGGTGCAGAATGCTAGACCAGCAGTTGTCTTTCCTGGATACACTTTCAATCAACTGAGGAATATTCATGCCATCAGTGCCAAATTCCACCATGGGCCACTGAATGAATCTTGCTCCCTGAGTAGGACTCCAGCATGGATATACAAACATATGCTTACTGTCTGCTGGGTGATTCTACTGGCAACCAGGGCTGGAAGTCATGAGAATCCTACCCCCAGGCTGGCCCTGGATCCCATATAGTCATGATCTCTGATGAACAGGGTCAGCTGGCACTGGCTGACCAGGGTTGGCTCCGCCTTGCTTTATGGGGTCCTATAGAAAGATTGGCAGTGTGGCACCTCCCACTACCCTCAGCATCCTTGCTGCAGATGAGTCTGTGAAGTCATATTTGTCCCTGGGCTGGGAAAGCCCATCAGCAATTTGGGCTCAGGCAGGATTCCTTCTCGTTATCCCATATCCCAGGGGTAGCAGTGGACATCACTATGCCCAAGGTCTTGGCTGCTTAATGATTATGGTCCTTGGCACCACCAGCCTTGTATTTCCCACAGTTTATGCTCCCTCTGCTTCCTGAGGGCAATGACTGAATCATCATTGCTTAAGACAGAAAAAGAAGAGCAAAGAGCTACAGAACCATAATCCCAGGGCCCAGATAGCCAGATTCAAGCTCAGGGCCTATGCTATAGTTGGATCTGGAATATTCCCCAAAGGTTCATGTGTTAAAGTCTTAGTCCCCAGTTTGGTACTATGCGGAAGTTTCCACTTTAAGAGGCATAGCCTAGTAGGAGATCTTCAGGTCTCTAGGGTTGTGCCCTCAAAGGGGATTGTAGGACTCTGGTCTCTTCCCCTTTCTCTCTTTTGCTTCTTGACCATGAGGAGAGCAGCTTTGATCCTCCCTGCTCTCCTGTCCTGATGTCCTATTTATCTGCTCAAAGCAACAGGGCCACTAACCATGGATTGAAACCTCCAAAACCGTGAGTCAAAATTAACCTTTTCCCTTACTAAGTTGGTAGTCTCAGGTATTTGTTATAGCAACAGAAGACTGACTGACACCATCTGCTTCTTGCTAGTTGTGTGCCTGTGGGCACCCTCCGTATTCCTCAGCTTCCCTGAAACAGTGGAGATGATGAAAATAAAAGCACCTCCTTTATGAAGATGCAAAGAGACTCAGATGAGCTAATTTTTGGCAAACTATTAGAAGAGCAGCTGTCACATAGCAAACGTGCACGGCAAGTAGTGATTTTTATCCTCATCCTGCCAAAGACAAGTTGCCCTGGATAGAAGTGGCCACTAGGTTGTTTTCCTGCCCTAGATCTGAACCCTCTTTCTAGATATGGAGGGTATTTAGAAACACAACACCCTTTTCTAGATTGCCACTCCTACCAGTTGCCATAGAAGCCAAAAATCCAGCCTCCTTTGCAACTTGAGTGCAGACCTGTTACCTGAGGTCTGCCAATTAGATGGGCCATGCTGCTTATTAGCAGGACCCTGGAGAAGGCAGGCTGGTAGTGAGTGTCCAGGTCAGAGCCATAGCAGGCAGCAATGGATGATCTACAACGCACGAGGTGGAGCAGGGTTGGCCTCCTGTGCCCAGTAGCAGTGTTCTCCCTACACCTATCTGACATGTGGTCTGGGCACTGTGATTTCCAGCCCTTTCCAATGACTCTCTGAGTCACCAGTATCCCCTCAGTGGATGCTACTTCTGCTTAATCTGTTTTCACTTCTACTGCCTGCGTGAATGCCTTTGCTTTATGCAGAGGGGGCGGAGTCTCCATGGAACCTGCCACTGGACTCAGTCACTGTGAAACCCGCACAGACCAAGCTGCTACCTAGAGACACTAGAGCCAGAACTCGCACTGCTGATGGGGTGCACACTGAGAATACAGACAGCTGGTCCTCTGGCTTTGGCTCCAGAGCGCTGGCCACAGGCCCGAGGGGGTTGGGAAGAGCTCTGAGAGAAAGGGATGGCTTCTGACTTAAATGCACCTAGGGATGGCACCCAGAGGGGTACCATGGTACATTCTCCCTTGCAGACAGAGGCCTAGGAACTAGCTGGCCAGGAAACAAGATTCCTGCTTGCCCCTACCTGAGCAAGACCACATTATCACATGGATGTAATTAGTCTCTCACCTTTATGCTGAGCTCCCTATTTTCACCTCTTTATCTCATCTCTGCCCATCCCTGAGGACAACTGGAGCTCAGAGGTGCACACTGGCTTTCCCAGGTCCCTCAGCAATGGGTGGTAGAGACTGGTTCCCTAGCCAGGTAGTATATCAATGCTGGATGGGAACTTTGAGGAAACTGAGACTCTAAAGAGAGATGGCTAAGGGAGTACATCATGAGGAGGTAGATTTTGAAGTTGCAGAAAAAGCAAACTAAAAACTCAAAGATGCTCTCTATGATTTTGGGGTGGGACACCCTGCCATGGGAGAGGGTGAGTTCCCTGTTACTGGAGGTGTGCAAGGGGAGATAGATGATGTGCTGGGCAAAGTTTCCCACACTAACTGAGACATGTGAATACATGGAGGTGGGGGCTCCTGAGTAGGTGCTGGTTCTTTTGTGATCTTGTTGTTTCTCTCCTTGGAAGCTGTTAGCCAAGAGCACAGAGACACACATGTGAAATGGCCCAGTGTCACATGCTGCCAGCAGATCTCGCACTGCCTCACAGGGCACAGCAGACCCCAGAGTTATGAAGTCCTTCTCCACCATGTACACACCCTGCTGTATAGACAGAGGAGACTGAGGCCTGGAGAGGGGAAGCCAGGGGTCTTGTGCCACCTGGAAGCAGAAGCAGGATGGGAATCCATCTTTGACCCTTGGTTAAGAGCACTGGTCCTGAATGGGGGTTTCTGCCAACAGCCTCTGCAACCCCTGGAAATGGCAGGAAGGCAAATTCTTGGGCCCAGCTACCTCTGAAAGGCTGGGGCAGGGCCCGCAGTCCTGGCTTCTTCAAGTCCTCTGGGAGTTTCAATGTCTGCTCAAAGTTCAGAGCCACTGACAGTGTTTTGGGGAATTTTTAGTTATTGTTGATAAAGTTGGGTTTGGTTTTGGTTCTGGTGTTGCTTTGTTTTGTTTTGAAGTATTGGGAGTCAAATCTAGGGCCTGCCGAATGAATGCTAGGCAAGCGCTCTGCCACTGAGCCACATCCCTGATCTTCGTGCTTTTAGTGTTGCAGCGTTAACTAACCTAAGGCCCAGGACTGGGCTGTTCTTCCTGTGACCTTCCTGGTGTTGCCATCCACTTTAAGCCATCGAGGTCATGGCTTGTAGACTGCCTTATGGACTACGCTTTTGTTCTTAGTGGGGTTAACATCTCCAAGCTCAGGATGGCGAAGTTACTGGGCAATGTGATGACTTGAGTAGTGTTAGCACTCCCAGCTCCCACATTTTCAGCCTGGGACCAAGTGAGTCACTTGGGCCCAGTTCCTCCTGCTCCACCCGTGTTACATCACAGGGCCTCCGAACCCACAGAAGACACTGGGCTACAGCACTCACCAGACAGCAACAGGCTTTTCTCAAAGAACCCTGGCTGTTCTGGGCAGGGAGGGCTGGTTTGGTTTATTTATTGCTATCATTAATTAGTTTTGTTGGGGATGAAAGACAGGTCCCCGGAGAAGGCCAGTGCATTAGAGCCCATTATTCCTTCATTGCTCTGGGCTTGCCGGCGAGAAGCACAGCCCCTCTTTGCTGTCAGCCCCTCGCAATTAATTAGCCCGCAGCCCGAGAGGCAGCCCGTGCTCCCTGTGGGTGGGGAAGGGCTCTCTTCTGGCATCTGATGTCCTCCAGGGCTCCTCTGTCCCAATTCTAGTTGGAGGAGGTGTTGGACAAGCCCTCCTGGGTGGGGGCAACTGCTGTAGTAGGATGCAGGCAAAGGTGGGGATTCCAGGCCAGGTCACACCCCTGTCTTAATGAGACTGCTGTTAAATGCATTCCGTGATGCTCCAGACCCTGGGCTAAGTGCTTTGAGCATACATTTAATTCTCACAAATGTCCTAGGAGGCACATCTTTATATGAAGAAATGGAGGCTGGGGCAGGGGGCTCTCCCTAGGACCACATGCAGTGACAGAGCAGGTATCACCCTGGGTCTGTCAGACCTGCTCAGGATCCTGGGGACCTGGTCCTCCCAACAGAGAAAGAAGGTCTAGTCATGGATAATGAAGCGGAGATGATGGGCTATTGGATGTGTTCAAAGAGACCTCCACTGGGCGTGGAATTGGAAGCCAGTTTGAGTCCACATGTGAACCGAGTGACCATAAGTTCACAGTTTCCCTGTCACTGACAAGATTAGGTTCAAAGACATGAGCTCTTCTCTAGAGAGGGCCAATACCCTAGTGCTTCAAGTGAGGTGGCCTTTGGGAAGTTAGTCACTTAATCTCTCTGAGCCTCAGTTTCCTATCTAAAAAGCAAGGGTAGAAATACCAGCCTTGTGGAGTCTGTATAAGCACTAAATGAGATAGTATGTGTCTGACATTTAGGGTGGTCCAATAAGTATGACGAAGAGGAGGACTAGAAGGACTTAATCTCAGGCTAGTTTCACCATGGGTCTTGATCAAATTAATCCAGTAATCACAGACTCGCTCGGCACTGTGTTCATTGTGGCTGCTGATCTTGCTGGGGGAAGGTGTGGCTAAGGCTCTGAAAGGGCCCTTCTGCTTTCCCTGCTCAAGGCTTGGATTCCAGCCTGCTCATGTCTCCTGCTGGGTGACCCTGGGCATGTTGCACATGTGGCCTTCCCCGTTCCAGGCCTTCCTCTTCCCACCTGTAACAGGGGCAGGTTGGTCCAGGCCAGCAGGACACAGACTCCAACTCCTACTGTCTCCTCTCACGGGCAGGAATGGCCGCTCCTGAAGGCCACCGCTGGCCTTCACTATGGCTGACTCAGGCTTTGCCAGAGGTGGGGGCCAGGCTGCCTGCCTGAAGGTGCTAAGAAGTTAATTAAACCCTTGAGAAGCCATTTGTTAGAAGGGGAGCAATGGTATATTCAATACCAACCAAGGGTTAGTGCAAAGTAATGAGTCTTTCTTTAGCTGTGAATAATGGGTTCCCTCCCCTCGCCAGCATCCCCAACTCTGAAGGATGGTCCTGGGGAAGCCATGGCTCATTTTAATGGCCAGCATGCGATGAGCCCAGCAGGCTGGCCTCCAGCACTCAGCATCTCCACCAGAGACGCCAGCTTCTCTCTGTGTGCTGTGGTCTCTAACTCTTCTCCAGGGGAGACCAAGGCCCAGGAGAGATCTGGGGATCTCTCTGTCTCTCTGTCTCTGTTTCTCTGTCTCTCTCTGTCTCTGTCTCTATCTTTCTCTCTGTCTCTGTCTCTCTGTCTCTCTCTCTCTTTCTCTCCTCCTTTCTTTCACTCCAACTACCAGGGAAAAGTCCACAGCCTCCACATTGGACACCCGCAGCACCCACTCTGTGCACTCTGCAGCCCTGCCATGTGGCAGGCTCAGAAATAGTTTGGAAGGGGAAGGGGAAGACCAGTGGGAAGTGAGGGTTTGTCTACCACTGGCCCAAGCGGGTGCCAATCCATCCTATTTCTGTTAAACTCCCCCTCCTCATCAGGTCCACATGCCCAACCTGCAGAGGGCTACCTCCTTGAACAGCAAGACAGGCAGCGGAGGGGGACGTCCCAGCCTGGTCCCGGCCCGGCCTGTGGTATGCACACAGCTGACTCCAACTTCTCTGAGCTTTGTTCTTCCCCAGCTGCTTCTGTAAAAGGTGAGGCTGGTCTAACTGTGTATCCCACCTGGGCCTTGGGGACAGAGGAGACTTTATCAGGGTCCACGGGAGTGTGGCAATGCGCCCAGCTCAAAGAGCAGCATGGCCCTGGTCTTGTGCACCCACACCCGTGAGCATCTAACTTTGGGCAGCTGCCAGGATGAGTCCCCTCTGATCCTGCAGCGCATCCCAGGCCACCATCTGTCTGTCTGTTCATCTCTTTATGGGCACCCCCTCTTCAAGACAAAATTCTGGCTTTCTGGCATTCAGTCTACCTCCAACCTGTACCTGAGGGAGCATGGTCACAGCTGAGAAATAGGGAGCCCTGAGGCCTCCTCCTCACCAGGTGATCCTTGCTTTGTCCTCTTTGTGATAGCACAAAAAGGGCCAGCTGGGGGAGGGAAGGATTCCATGGCCCAGCAGGTGTCTGTCACCATCCCAGCAGCCAGCATGGGGAAAGTGGCAGGAGGGGCGGGGTGCAATAATTCACTAGCAGAGCTGGGGACAAGGCACCTTGATTATGCCTCTCAGATAATCGCCACACACCTGGGCTGGCACCCCCAGGGCTCCCCCCACCTGGCAGCCGCCCCTTTGTCTGCCTGGGGAGTCTCCAGCTTCAAAGCCTGAGATTGTGGCTGATACACTGGGTGGGAGCCAGGCACTGGAATCTGAGAGCCAAGTGATGGGGTTGGGAGGCTTACGGGGCCAAGGGCTTGTAGAGCTGCGGGAGCCATCCTCGTCACCCAGTGGATGAGCTGTTTTCAGAGGTGGAAGCCCACGTCCTCTGCTTCTCTAGGCCAGAAAGTGAACCAGGGGTCAGGAGCAGAGAGGATCAATTGGGGGGAGCAGGGAGACTGGAGTGTGTGTGTGCACGCACATGTCCACTTATACAAGGATCTTATGGCACGATCTCTATACATGGTCAAGGAGCGGATGGGAAAAGACCATCAGTCCACTGGATGGTCCTCTTTGATTCCCTCTCCCCGTGGCCACCTGGTCCCCAGGTCTCTCTTCTGGAGGGAATTCTTTGGCTAGGGGTGCATGCTTGGCCTTTCAGGGAGCATGCCAGTGTTCCGGGGGCTGACAGACCTCAAGCCATGCAGAATGAAAACACGGGGTAAATACTGTGCATCCTCGCCCCTCAAGGAGTGGAGTGGTTTTGCAGTGTGTGCCACCCAGTCATCAGGAAGGTTCCAAGCAGGAGCGAGCCAGAGCCCTCTCGTGAACACACTGCTTCCTGCTTTTGCTCCCTTCCTCCTCACCTCATGCCCTGCACAAGCCTCCTGGGCTCAGCTCAGGGCTGCTTGTGTGGGACCCCAAGGAAAGACTGGGTGACACTATGGGTGGCTTGGGTCCTCCTGGTGCCCTGCACAGCGGTGAGGGGCAGGGAAAGGCAGAGAAACAAAGCCTCTCAGAGGCCACTTGGTTGCACATCTTCCCTGAGCAAAGAGGTCCCAGGTTCCCTTCTTGCTGTGGCTGACAGATGAGGCCCTTGCCCTCCTGGGCACACCCTGGAGCCCACAGGGAGCTGCACTGTGGCCTTGTGGGTTGGGGGGCTTGGGAACTCCCAGCTGAGGACACACATGAGTGTGGACAGTGGTGAACATGGGCACATGGACATCTGTATATATGTGAATGCAGCATTGTGTGTTTATTGCATTTTCAGAATCAGGATCAGGGGTTTCTGGCTGTGAGGCTCTGGCTGTGGCCCTGGTTGCTCTGCAGAGCCCAGAGCTGATCTGTAGCAGGGCAGGGCACTGTCCCTAAAAGAGGAGGCTGGAGTGGAGCCATGTTTGGTGCAGAGGGAAGAAGACAAGACCATTCCAGCCTCCTGTGACCGAGCGGGGTCACGGGCCTGGGGTGTCACAGAGTGCTCCATGCTGCCGCATGGCTCTGGCTTTGTCCCACTGAAGGATCTATGTGAGAGATGTTTAGCACCGCATGGATTTGGAAATCATCTCCGAGGGCCCCAGGCCCACGAGCTGCAGAGCCAGAGCATGTAGGAGAAGCCTAGTCCCATCCTGCCCACTCCCTTTCACAGCCCGCCCCCATGTCCCCCATTTCCCACTGAAAGCAGAACAGCGCGCTTGACTGTGTTGCTGTGACTGAGGGTTGAGGACACTGTCTGCCCACTTTCTCAGAGTGAGCAGTCATTCCAGGGTCATGTTTAAGGGAGATCCCAGCCTCCCTGTGGCTGACACCCCTGTCCTGGGTCCCCCAGCTGCAAGGCCCTGGGGTGGTCAGCTTGGTTCTGTCCTGCCTATCACCCCGCCAGCCCTCTGACAATGGGCCTCTAAATTCATGGCCCTGCCCCTGCCCACAGCCTGTAGGTGTTACTTGGAAATGGGGTCTTTGCAGATGTAATCCCAGACATAATGCAATGTCCAGGTAAGAAGAGGGAAATGTGGCTGGAGCAGAGACACACGGGACACTGAAGTAATGCAGCTCAAGCCAAGGACTCTAAGGATGGCCAGCAGCCACCAGAAGCTGGTGGGGACAAGTCAGGACTCTCTTCCAGACCCTTTAGAGGGAGCAGACCCTGCCCACACTTTGGTTTCAGACTCCTGGTCACTGAACTGAGGCTTGAACTTGTGCTGTTACCCTGCTCTGCGGTAATTTGACATAGCAGCCCTAGAAACTCCTGCCCTTCCTCTCTGCACAGCTGGAGTCACTTGTCTGTCCCAGCCCATCATGGCTGTAACTACACCAGCCCCTCACCTCAGAACTGGATCTCAGCTCACTTATCTGCTGCTCCTTTGGCCTCGAGCTCCATTTCTGATCACTCCCAGCCCCACTGGCTGATCCTTCACCTTGGAGCCCAGAACAGCTGGGCACTTCCCACCCTAAACAGCTCCATGCTTGTCCCCCACCACCTCTGGGCCAGCTCCCCTTCCCCTGTCGCTCCTTGTGAGGTGGAGTCAGGCCTGTTCTCCAAATTCCTGCATCATCTCCAGCGGGTATCCTGTCTCATCAGCCTTATCTGGTCTGCAGGCTGGGTGGGAACCCCTGAACTGGATGACCCCAAAACCCTGAGGATCACGTCTAAGCTTGTCACGTGCTGCATTGTCACCACTGGTTTATTTGGGAATCTCTGTCACTGGATGTAACTCTGGGGGTGAAGGTGATTCTGTGCTCTCCAGAACAGCATGGAAAAGAACACAAAGATGATTCCCATCCAGCCCTTTTCTTTGAGGTGAGGAAACTGAGGCCCAGAGAGCAGAATTTGCCCAGAGTTATGGAGCCAACAGGGACCAAGCCAGAGGTTTTCCACAGTGCAAACCACATTCAGGAGTGGTCCTTTTGGTTTCCCCAGGAGAGGAAGCCACTTCCTGGGTCCCTCCAGCCTCACAGCACCCTTGGGATTAGGTGGGTGGGGCCCCAAGGGCTGGAGAGGGGGACCTCATTCTTGATGGAGGTGCCGCAGTGAGCAGATCAGGCTGGGCAGGAGTGGGTATGTACCTTACCTGGGCAGGACTGGGAGCTCAAGGGTGGAAAGTCCTCTCTGCAGCTGATGGGCTCTGGCATGCTCCCTGGACTGCTTCTATACCTGCCTCAGTTTCCCCATCTCATACCAGCTTGGATGTATCACTTAGTTTCCCCTGCTGGAAGTAACGGGGGCAGAGGCCCCTGGAGCCAGACACAACACAGGCTCACTTACAGTGACTTCCATGCTCGTAGTCCCAGTCCCCACAGACTTGCCTGCCCCCATCATGGCTTGAGTGTCCCCTGCTCCCTGGGCAGGGAGTGGAGGGCTGGCAACTGCAAGAGGACTAGATGACCTCCTGGACTTGGCACACATCAAATGGACCTCATTTCTATCTCACAGCAAACCTGCGAGGCAGAGACTACAGCCCATCCTGCTGAGGAGGAGACTGCAGCTGGCCAGGCAGGGCCGGTGTGGGTGGCTATGAGGCACTACCTCCCGGCCTTAGGACTTCCTGCCACCTGCCAAGATTTTCTCTGGCTTTGGTGGCATCAGTGTCCTGGGTGCATCTGCAGCTGGGTGATTCTCAGCCATGTAGTATGGGGCCAGTTCAGGCCACTGTACAGCACTGCCAAGCACCCCAAACTTCACTGGCATCTTGAATGACTTGAGACCACAGCTCTAGTGCTCAGAAATAGCCATATACTTTCTCCTGGGTCCCATCCTGCTGGGGCAGGTGATCCTGGTGAAAGCCATGGGTGGCAGCTCGTCCATGGCACCCTCCACAATGCCTGGCCTCTTCCAGGAGCCCATCAGTTTCCTCTGGCCCCGTGTAGGGGGATGAGGCATCCAGGAAGATGAAGGGCCTGTCCCACTGTCCACCTAGTTGGCTTTACCAGGCCAAGCAATTTTGCTGATGTCACCTCTCTGGAGATATTAAATATTGATAGTGCAATAAATTTTCCCTGCACCTTCTGTGACTCATGTCTCGGTGTGTACCAGAGGGAAGACAAGTAGGCTGGAGGCCTCACGTAGGTGATGGGGATCCATTCTCCAGGGACTTGTGGACTGGTGCTGAAAGGGGCTTGAAGGTCATCTGGTCTATCCCCTGATGTCCACCAGAGCCTGAGATCAACAGAATTTCTGAAAGGAGAAATCGCTTGTCTAGCTCCTTACCATAATCAGTCACCTCTCTTAGGAATTTCTTCTCCAAGCCTGACCATGATCCATACTGACCAGGAGCTTGATAGGCAAGCCCCACAAGTAGACACCCAAATGACCCCAGAACTTCATTTCTAGGCCCCTAAAGGGACTCAGAAATCTCCCTTGGAGCATTTTCTGACTATTCATTTGCCGTGTGACCTTGGGAAATGTATAACATCTCTGAATCACAATGTCCTCGTCAATGAAATGGGACAGCATCTCTGTCTAGCTCATTCCCAGCACTTGGGAACAGGGCTTTGGCTTCCCTGGCAGAGTCCGGGGTGGAGGGGCCAGTCCCTGGGATGGCCGTGCTCTGCAGTAAACAACTCCATCAGATGAGACAATAAATGTGCAAGGGTTTTGCAAATGTAAATTGCTTTGTAAACACAGAGTGTTGTGTAAATGTTAGGGGTAATTATATGCTTCAGGAATTAGGCAAACTTCCTCAGAAGGAGAAGGCTCCTAATTTGTTCTTTCACCCCAGCACTGGATGCCTGTGCTCAATTTTGGGCGGAGGTGGAGCCCCCCAGAGCCCAGATAGGCCGTGTTTTTCCCCTCCCCTCCTTCCCCCTCCCCTCCTGCCCTCCTCCACTCCTCCCCTGGGCTTCAAGCCAGCCAGACTCAGGCTCCTGATTAAAAAGGCCCAAGAGTGGGGAGCTTATCAGTTACGGGGAATCAATAGGCGTTTTCTTTATATTTTTCAATTAAAAGAGCCGACAGAGAAAAGAGAAAAACTCAAGTGCCCTGGCCGTCAATAGCTGTCGGGGAGGGGAAGAGCAGGGTCCATGGGCTGGGACGTCTGTCTGTCAAGGCCAGCTCTGTTGCCCGGGCTGGGCCACGCTGGGGACCGTCTGGATGTGCCCAGCAGCGGACACAGGGTGGGCAGTACAGCTCCCAGGGCCTCCCTGGGACTTTGGGTCTGCAGTGCTGCCTCCCAGCTGTTCACCTGTTAGGGCAGGATTGGAGGCAGATAAGGGAAGGCCCTTGGGCACAGAGATGTCTCATCAGAGACCTGACTTGCTGTTCCTAAGACATCTGGGCTGCAGAGTGCCCTCAGGTGGGGGGCAGTGAGCACCAGGAGGCAGAAATTTTCAAGGTGACCACTGTCCATGCCCTTCCAGGTTCCTTCCCAGGTCTTTCCTCACCCCCAGCTGCTATGAGCACTGGCTGCTCTTGCCCTGCCCTGACCCTTGCGCTCCCAGAAGTGGGAACACAAGGCCAGCACCCTTGCCCAGAGTGCTTCGGTACCATGTAGAATCACCCATGGGGGTGAGACTGGGGGACTTCAGCCACCCCAACATCTTTGCCTAGCTTTGCATTTTTGTCCTAATCTGCTTTCCTCACTCTGTACAGGGCTCGCCTGACAGCAGTCCCCGATCTCCTCGATGGTGCCCAAGAGACCTGCCCCAGGCTCTGCTGCTTCTGAGAGACCCTGAATCATTCAATCACTCACTCCCAGTAGTGACGGAGCAGCTACTCTCTGCCAGGGGCTAGATCCTGGCGATACACATATAAGAGGGAGATGTGAGCCCTCTGCTTCCGGCAAGACCAAGCCCTGGCTGCCCCGGCTATATCTGCAGTTCAGCAGCATCCCTACGTTAACACCCCTACTTTTAATGTTGACATTCTAACCCTCAAGGTGACGGTAATAGGAAATGTGGCCTTTGGGCACTGATCAGGTCACAAGAACAGAACCTTTATGAAAGAACCAGTACTCTTATAAAACAGACCCTAGAGAGATTGTCCCTTCTTCCATGACAGAATGTAGCAATGACAAGTCATCATCAATGGGGTGCAGGCTCCCTCCAGTCCCCAAATCTGCTGGCACCTTGACCTTGGTCTTCCCAGCCTCCAAAACTGTGAGCAGTAAGTTTTTATTGTGCATCAGGGTATCTGGGCCATGGCATTTGTCATAGCATTTGTCTCAGAAACCCAAACGGACCAGCACAATGGCTTCTTCCCCTTCCTGTCTCACATATGCTCGTGTACTTCCTGGGATCGCATCCTGAGCACACGACCTGTAACCATATCTGTGTCCAGGGCTCTGCTGTTGCGAGAACCCAAAGGAAGACAGTCAGTGGAACAGAGGGACTAGGAGGAGGGTCCAGGATACATTTTGCAATCTGGGGATAGGACAGGCTGTGGGTTCGCTGCAGAGGATGAGGAAAAAGAGGTCTCGAGGATCAGTGTGAGAGTTGGAGTCTGAAAGTCAGGGTTTACTGAAGTTGAGACTAGAAATAGAATAGGAGCATAGCAGAGACACTCGAGAAATTGGCTTTGGCCACCTGCATTCACAATGCCTATGCAACCTGTTAGTATAGACTCATTTCCAGAAGGCAGAGATGTGAGTC
>RJWM01018608.1:30075-40778 GCA_004363535.1 Dasyprocta punctata
GTATAGTTGCACAGGTTAGGCACTGCACAACCTCAGAGGGTTCAATGGACTGAGCATACAACGTAACAGGTACCCCTAGAGTTGTGCAGTTTATAGTCTTCACAGGCATCTGCAGCCCTTTGCAAGGACACAGAGTGTATGAGCCGTAGAGAGGAGCCTCCAAGAGCTCAGCAGAGGTGGGGTGTAGCTTTTGGGACAGTCAGAGAAGACTCCCCAAAGGAGGGAGCATTTGCCCCGGGATTCAAAGGGTGGGGTGCTGCTCCACTCCTTGAATTTTTGGGAGGGGTCCCTCCTGGAGGCAGGGGATGGCAGGGCATGTTTGAGGTTGTCAAGGAAAGTGAGAAGAGTTACAGAAAGACTGTTCTCGGCCAGAAACTGGTGGCCTCTGCGTGGTGTACCAGGGAGATGCCCAGGGTCACCCAATTCTCTCCAGGTCACCCTGGTCAGATCAGGTACTGCTTGGGCCACCAGCATGTGGTCTCCTCTGCATCTCACCTCTCTCTGTGCTCCTCACAGGCTTCTCTGCACACCACTTCCCCAATCCTGTGCTCCTCTCAGACAGTTCCTCAACCCTTCCAGGATGGAGTGACAGCTGCTCCTCCAGCCATCCCCGGTCCCCCAAAGCAAAGAGCCCTCCTGCCTCCAATCTCCAAGTCCCAACTCTCAGCTGCTCTGAGTCCGGAGTGCAAAGAGACCCTAGGCTTCTGGAACAAGGCCTGAGTCATGTCCCTCTCCAGAGTGCTAAACACAGTTGAAAGGAAGCAGCTGTGTGTTTGGAGACTTCATCTCCCCACCGACTTGCTGGGCACCGCATGGAGCACAAATCCTCATCTCCCCTTGCCCCAGGCTATTGAGGACCTGGTTGCCCCAAATTAAACCCTGCAAAGGGAGGTGGCAAACTGGGGGTTTAATTGCCCAGGCCTGGTGTGGCTTGATAAGCAGCTGCCCATGTTCCTGGGGAAGGAGGGGTGCGAATGTACAAATGTGCTTGTGCTTGTGCATCTGATCATGGGGTTGCATGCCCTGGGCTCTGTATAATCACAATGGAGTCCTGAGCCTGCCATCTTTCCTACGGTGGGGCCTTGTTGTTCAGACCTCCTCCCTCTGACCTGGAGATTTGGTCATTCTTTAGTTTTGACACACAGAGAACCACCTGCTCCCAGCCTTGGCCTAGTACTGAGGCCTGTCCTTGACTTTGAAGGGACACCTGGATAAACCCTCCTCCCCATTCAGGGCTCTAGCCTTCAGGACTCAGACAGAGGGTCCTTCCCTCCTGGAATGGTGCTATGGATGTGTGGGCGTTTGGAAATGTGAGAGACTCTGTTCAAGTATGTCCTTGAAAACCCCGAGATGAAAAAAATATATGAATAGAGTGGACATGACCTTTTCAACAAATGGGCTCTAAAAAGACATTTCTGGACAGTCACCCTAAAGCCCTCAAGAAATTAACTCAAAGGAGATTACAGATCTAAATATAAAATGCAAGAGCATAAAACTCCTAGAGATAACATAGGGAAAACCCTAGATGACCTTGAGTATAGCAAGGACTTTTCAGATATGACATCAAATGTACAACCCATGAAAGAAGTAATTGATAAGCAGTACTTTATTAAAATTAAAAACTTCTGCTCTGTAAAACTCACTGCTGAGAGAATGAGAAGACCAGCCACATCCTGGGAAAATATTCACAAATGGCACATCTGATGAAAAATTATTATCCAAAACATAGAGAGTACTCTTAGCATTCAACAACAAGAAAAAAAAATTTAAAAATGGGCAAAAGACCTGAACAGGCACCTCACCAAAGAAAACAGACAAAGGGCAAGTAAGTACCATACACCCTTAGGGGATTGCAAATTAAACCTACAATGAGTTTAATCTGCTATGACTTGTATCTAGATATGTCCCCTCAAATCCTCTGTGCTTTTGGGAAGTGGATGGATCATGGGTGTGTAAATATGGATTAAGGGTATGTACTAACTAAATTACTTCATTCACTGGTTTAGCATAGTTCTGGGTGTTGATAATGGAAAGGACCACCCTGGGTGTGGATGGCACCAACTAATAAGCTTGTAGCCTGGATGGGATAAAAAGAAAACAGAAGCTCATTGCTTGCTGCTTCCTGCCTGCTCTGCTATGGACTGTTTCTCCTCTGCCATGCCACCCTGCCTTGGAGGCAGCTGACTATGGACAGAAACCTCTACAAACAGTGAGCTAAAATAAACTCGTTTTTCCTTTAACTTGTGGGTGTTGGGTATTTTGCCTCAGCAACAACGAAGTAACTCAGACACCACTACTCCTCTATTAGAATGGCCAAACACCAGGACTAAACGCTGGTGAGGATGTGGAGCAACAAAAGCTTTTGTTCATTGCTGGTGGAAATGCAAAATGATATGGCCACTTTGGAAGAGAGGTTGGTAGTTTCTACAAATCAAACACATAATTTTCACCATACAATCTAGCCATTATTCTTCTTAATATTTACCCAAATGAACTAGAAACTTATGCCTGTACAAAATCCCACATGTGTTTATAGTAGTATTATTCATAGTTGCCAAACTTTTCAGTAGGTGAATGGATAAACTTTGGTACACTAGGACGATGGAATATTATTCAGCACTAAAAAAGAATGAACTATCAAGCAATAGCTGTTCCATGGAGGAAACCTCACTGCATATTACTAAATGAAAGTAGCCAATCTGAAAGGCTACATTCTGTATGATTCTAGCTGTACTATATTCTGAAAAAGGCAAAACTATGGAGACAGTAAAAAGATTGGGAGAGAGATGAATGAATAGACTCTGTAGACACTATAATTGTGGTACTTGTCATTATTTGTCATAGAATATGCAAACACAAGAGTAACTCCTGATGTAGAGAATGAACTCTGGATGATTCTGATGTGTCAGTGTTGTAGGTTCACTGACTGTAATAAATGGATTTGAGAATTGGGGTCTGTGCATGTAGAGGAGCATGGGTGTTTAGGAAACTTTTGTATCTTCTGCTCAATTTTGCTGTGAATATAGACTGTGCTAAAGAGAAAGTTCGTTCTTAAATATGTGCATGAAAAATACATCCATTCCACACAACCCTAATAGCATTCTCACTGACTGATCATTGGAACTCTGTCATTCTGGTTGATGTGCTTGTTATTATTACTAATTAATCATCACCAAATACCTGTCAGGTACTATGCTAAGCACTTGACTCTGATTATCTCATGATCCTAATGATAGCCCCTTAAGGAAAGAACTGGGGCTCATTTTACAGATGAAACAACTGAGGCCCAGAGAGCTGAGCCCACTTGCCCATAGTCACACGGGTGTCAGGAATGGATCCAAGCTTTGAATCAGAGTCCACCTGAATCCTGCACCAGAACAGTTGGTGCAGACAAAACAGTAAGAATTCACAAGAACAGCCATTGTAGTCTTCCTCACTCTTGCACCTGCTGCATTGTCCTGGATTTATAAGTGGGAAACTAGCCAGAGAGGCGAGGCACTGTGGCTGCTTCAGGTCCCTTGTGATCACACCCTTGCTTTCGGGGCTCTCTCCCCAGGCTCTGGAGTCTCAGAAGCTTCATAAGAGTGAAGGAAAATGTCAAGAATATTAAATTTATAATTGAGTAAAACTTGGGGAGAATTGTTAAATCATGGTTTAATATTTCCCAAATGGTTCGTTGACATTTTGAAGACATACTAAATTCTTTGGCTTGCATATCCTGAGTGTGCTGATGAAAAACTGAATGTTGGTACCAGAGGCCAAGTGGAGAGCAGCACTAAAATAGAGCACTATACATCTGAACCCAGAGCAACCTCCCTCACCTTGGCAATGACCTTGAAAAGTCATTCCATGGCTAGGGTTCAAGTGGGACTTGGACATGCTGCTGTGTTTACATAAATGTGTCCAATGGTAAAGTCATAAGGACATCTGCTTACACCCGATGTCAATTCATTTCCAGATTTTTTTTGGTGTAAAAGTTGTATTAAAAAAAATGTAGCCATTCTGTGATTTCTAAATATCATTTGCTAATAAGAGGAGCCAGGACTCTTTGGAGAAATGGCGGCTTTGAGGACTGGGCTGGCAGTCTGTGCCTGATAAATCTGGAGCGTTTTGTGATGCCAGAACATAAGGTGGCAAACAAACAAACAAACAAACAAACAAAAAAACAACCAACCAACAAGCAAACAAAAAACCAAAACCAACCAAACAAACAAAAACCAACACAACAGTCACCTGATAGCCAAAACTGAAAAAGATGGAGACTGTGTCAACAGAACGGAGCAGGCGAACTATAAGAGCTTCCAATGGCCAAAGCTGGAGCAATGTGAGCAGCACAATCAATGACGAGGGTATTGAACTCTAACAAACAAAGTAGAAGGCATAAGAGAAATAACAAAGCACCATTAGGGCACTGCAGTGAGAACTGCTCCAGGCAGGACATGATGATGAATGTTCCAAGTGGTGAATGAAACTTAAGGAGGAGCAGGATACCTATGTAACCTCAAAATGTCTCCCTCGAATTTACTAATCATTGCGGTGGGTTACACATCTGTCCTTGAACTCACAGATGCAGAAGTAGAGGCAGAACTTCATTCTTCTCAACTATGGACTGGACTTAGACACCCACTTCTACAGGGATGCAAAATGGCAAAGCTGCAATGGAGAAACCTAGCAGGTGCCACCTTACACAAGCCACCGAGGGCAGCATCACCAGGCATCTTCACCTTGCGTGGACCCTGATGTGATGTGATGCGAGTTCACGGTGTTTCACCAGCAGGAAGAAGCGGAGATGGGAAGTTGTACAAGGCGTCAATATTGTATGTTTTAGTTGAGCTGGGCATCGCGTGGGAACTCTCTGTGCTGTTTCTGAACTCTTCTGGACACTTAGTTATTTAAAAGTAAAGCATTATTAAGAAACATGTGCCTTGCTCTGGGTTCAGGATGCCCAAAATATTGAAATACTGACCTTAAGCGAAGAGAGGGATGTGAAAAGTCAAGGCAGTTTTGCAAACAGGAAATCCAATCTTTAGTTTCCTCTGTATGCATTGTATAATATCACCAGAATGGGCTCCTGCTGAGTATTGTTTTACAGCCTCCTTGATTAGTAACGACCTCATTGTGAGGGACCCATGAGGTTTATCAAAATCATTGCCAGGGACTAGAGATGAGAGGAAGTCTTCTAGGCCTTCTGGAATTTTCTCTGTACCTATGAAGGTTCTGTGGTCTCCCCACCCTCCCAATACTGCCCCAACCCCTGTAACAGAAGGACAGCAGCACAGAGGACCCCTGCATTACACTGCATGACACAAGACAAAATCCTGGAAATGCTGTCCAACAACTGTCCTAAGGCTTCCAGAAAGAATTCTGCCCAGAAGCCAGGACACCTGGGTTCTAGTCCCAGTAGTGGAGCCCTAAGCAAGCATGTGCTTCCCCAAGCCCATTTCTTCATCTGTGAAATAGGGAGAAGACTCTGGGCTTTGCCTGTTTTCCCAGATTCCTGCAGGGTTCAAAGGAGTCACAGGAAGTGTGAGGACAACTTGGCACTGACTGGGCATTGGGTAGCAGGGCTCAAAACCTGGTCTGCCTCTTCCTACCTGGATGTCACCTCCCAGTTTCCTCACCTGCAAATGGGACTGGCATCATGGAGAATGAAGGAGAGCTAAGGTGTGAATGACACTAAGTATGGTGGCTGGGATAGGGTGGTCTCATCGGTGACACATACAGTGATGGCCGTGATGGGCATTAACTGAGCCCACCCAGAGCAAGCTGGCTGGTCTGTGTAATACCAGAGCTGCAAACCTTCCCTCGCTGAACCAACTTAAGTTAGCACAACCTGAGGTCCACTAACTAGCAGCCAGTTCCTAGCTGTACATCCTCTCCTGGCTCCAGCCTCCGCTCCAGTGGGCATCACAAAGTTGTTCAGGCCTTTGGTGGTCAAGCTGTCCAGAACCAGGGAGGGACAGGGCTGGGGGAGCGACAGGCCAACCTCCTCCAGCCTCCCTAGAGACATCACAGGCTTAGCAGGGGCTGCTTGACACATGTCGGATAAAATAAGAAAAAATAAATAACAATGTTTATAAGAAGATTAGCAAGAAGGCAGCAAAATTTCTCTGGGGAGTCCTTGGCAGCATCTGGGAGTGACAGCTCCCATAGCCTTATCAGAGGCGTAATGAGTTGCCAGGATTTGGGGTCATTAAAAATCCTCCCTGGCTGGGACCCCTCCCTCACTCATCGCCTTTGATGGTGAAGTCAGCAGGCCTGGTGGGGGCTCAGGCTTCCGGCCCCACTGCGTGTCGGCCCCTGGCTGTCCCCGTCGGAGGTGAGATGGTGGGGCCCAACTTGGCAGAAGTAATGTAACGTGACGGCCCAATTTGTGCCCTTGCCCTCTTGGGCAGAGAACCTGTCTCCCTGTGCAGATTAGGCTGTGTTTTATCTCAGCTCCTTCAGAGACAAAGGGGCCTGGGGGCTCTGCGTCACAGCCACAGATCCTGACCGCCAACCTCATTCAGTGCCTTGCTTTGCACAAGGGGAAACTGAGGTCGAGGAGGGGCAGAAGGCATAGGCTGCAACTGCAGGCTGGGGCTGAACCAGGCTTTGAGCCTGGGTCTGTTATTCCCAGTCCAGCACTGGGTATATGTTCTCAGGTCCCTGCATTTGGGTAGTGGGAATAGACTGGTGGAGAGTGACAAAGGGAATGCACAGACGTCCCCACCCAGAGCCAGCAAACATGGAGAGATCTTCTACGGTACTCAGTCACCAGGGAAGACAGGGAGGTGCTCAGGAGCGAGGCAGGCACAGCTGTGACCCAGGTTGAGCAGGAGGGTGGGTGGAGATGCCAGCGTCCTCAGGCCACACACCCATGCCTGAGCCAGACACCTCCAGCCTTTATCATTCTCTGTCACAAAGCTTGTCTTCAAGAGGTTCAGAGCACTTGTAATGTATTGATTTTCTCAATCACTCACCAACACCGCGTCTCTTGAAGGATGACAAGTTTGGACCAAGGAAGGTTGTGGATGCCACCCACCCCCACCCCAGTTGGCACCACTGGACCACGTGGTATGTTTTTGCTCCAGGTAGATCCAGCACCAGGTGTGGGGAGCATGGCTTGGTGAACAGAATGAGGCTGAGTTCCAGCCACATCGTCATCCCTTAGCCAAGCACCCTTGTACAGTGAATGACCTGCCCAGCTGAATATGGCAGCCAGCCTGTCATACTATGTAAGATGGTTCTGAAGATTTTTTCAGCCAGAAGAGGGACCCTGCTAAAATGGTGAAGCCGCTGTCATCCCTTCCTGGACTGCTCCGAAGAAGGTGAGGAACCGCTCCACTCTACAAGCAAGAAAGGCAGAGCTCCTGCCTGCCAGGTCGTGCCCACCTTCTCCCGCTGTCTCTGCCTCCAACCTGCCGCCCTTCCTCTTCTCCTCCGCTGCTGAAACTTCTCAGCCGCTTCTACTGGACAGGATCTTAAATTACATGGCAGCTGTAGTCCGACTCGTCCAGCTAGAGCCAGGAGGACAGAGAAGCGGAGCGGAGCAGGAGGGTCCCACAGAGCCAAGACCTGTGCTGAGGTCCTGACCCAGAACCCTGCTCCCACAGCTGCTCCCAGGGCCCCTCATGGGCAGGGACCGGGGGAGACATAACTCTTCAGCAGAAGCATATCTATTCTAATATCTTCTGGTCCAGCTCTAATGCGTCTGCATCTTTCTTAACTTTGCCCGGCTCTGCAGCATCTGGACCCGGAGCACCCAGAGGCTCCAACCTGAGACTTGGAGTACAAGGGACGCCTGGGACTCAGAGCAGGAAGGGGCAAGGGCAGAATCCCAGCCCCGCACCAGCTCCTGCTGCCTGCCTTTCAACCTGGAACTGCTACCTCTGTTTGGCAGCTTGCTCCGTGGCAGATCCAGGCCCCATTGCACGACCCCAGAACAAATACCACACAGGCCCAAGGGAGACTGCAGGACTATGGATCCAGGACTGGTGGCCTGAGAGTCCTTTCCGCAGCTGTGACTCACAACCTCTGGATCTCTGATGTTTTGGGGAAGCTGTATGGCCCTCAGTCCTGGCCCACACCCTGCTGAGGAGCTCTGACTCACACTCACCCACAACAGCAGAGTAGCAGAACTGGTACATAGTTTACTTCTGAAAAGTAAATTAGAATCAATTCAAGGCCACCCTGGAAAGCTTTCTTTCTCAATTGCTTGAATCCCCATTGCAGCATAGGAGATTCAGATAAATAACAATAATAAATAATAGCTAGTATTTGTGGGGCCCATCCTAGGTGCCAGAATGTGCTGGATACTCTATTTGCAGGGACCTTGTGATTTCTCTGACAACACTAAAGGTGAGGACCACTCTCACCCCACTTTACAGATGGGAACACTGAGTCTCAGAGGGTTTCTGGAGTTACTGCGCAGAAGGCCTGGGCTTCATCTGCCCTCTCCCTTTCACCCCTACCAGAGCCTCAAGGCACTTTATCCATCAGGATCCACTGGGAGTTGCTTGTCCAGACCAACATAGGGAAACTGAGGCTGGTCTCCCTACAGCCCAGTGCCTCCTCCTTTGCCCCAGAGAGGACCCCAGTCCCCAGTGTCTCTGAGGGCCTGGGAAGAGGAGACAGAAAATAGAAGAAATAGGACTGGGAAGCATTTGGTTTTTCTCAGCAAAGCAACTCATTTCTTTAGGCAAATGAGCTGGGGAGGGAATGTCACCACTGGAGACCAGGAGTGATTAATTACAAAGGAAATAAGTGGCTTGCAAGACCAGGGCTGGTGAGTAGAGGTTGGTTCAGGACTGGCTTTGCTGCATGACTGAGCCCTGAGCATGCACTGGCTGAACCCAAGGGGTCCCTGCTGGGTGCACCCTGAGGTAGAAGGAGGAGAGGGCACAGTGCCTGGCATCCAGGAATGACAGCTCCACGGGAGACAGGAGACTGGGACACACAGAGGAGACCCCAGCTGGGTGCAGGGAATAGCCAGGAGGGCTCACAGGGAACAAAGGGGCTCCCTCCTTGGCCCTTTAAAGGCAGTCTCAGTCCATGGGTGTCCCCTTGCTGCCCACACAGGTGCTCAGGTTGCAGCTCCTGGAGTCCTGCCCTACCTGGTCCAGGTGACCTCACCTATCCATCTTGTTTCACCCCATCCAATGTCACCAGAAGAGTCTATCCCATGTCCTAGTCCCTCAAAGCCAGGTGGTACACACACGGTACATGGGACAAAAGCAAAATCCTGGGTGGCCCGCAGGTGATACAAGGAGTTCAGCCAAGGCTGAGGGTCCTTGTTGGGGTCCCAGCTGTGGAGTCCAGGTCACAAAATGCAGGAGCTGAGGGTTCATAGAGTTGTTGTGTCTTGTTTGAAGACCAAGGACCAGAGAAGGGCTCTGCCTGTTCCCCAGTCACAGCACATGTGTGGTAGATACAGGGCTGGATGTGGTCTCCTAATTCCCACCAGGACTCTGTGCATATCCTCCTAGAGTGACAGGCTGAGCCCTGAGGAGGGCTATCTGCCTCCCTGGGGCTTTGTTATTGCATCTGTCTGTGGTTGTCCACCGTGAGTGTCAGCTAAGGGTGGCCTGTCTGACCCAACTTTCATCCCCACCAGCCTAGCCAAGCCCTCTCCTCCCAGGAACAATGAGTTCTTTGTGGCATCCTGGCTAGTGCAGGGTTAAATCCAGCAGCTCCTCCCTCCTTCTCTCCTCACTTGTGACAAGCTTGTCCACACGCACGTGATGAGACCCTGGCTAAGAATAGCGTTGGCCGCTCCTGCTCTGCTCAGACCAATGCACTGCCTTGACAACTAGGGTTTGTCGTCTGCGGGTCCAGGCCCAGGCACCTAGGGCCTCCTCCTGAGTGCACCAGCAGCCCTTCTCTGAAGCCCAAACAGCCCAGGGGAGAAGCAAAGGAGGGCTCGGCGACCCAGAAAAGCCTGTCTTGAGTTCTGTTTCCATGACACCACTGAGTGTGCCCTGTGCATGCCAGGCCATCAGGGCCCTGTGAGCAGGAGATCTGTGCCTCAGCTGTGGCGGTTGAGTCAGAGAAGGTAGGAGGGTCTCCTGGGGTCCCACAGCTGCTCAGTAGAGAAGCCAGGATTTGAGCCCAGGGTCGTTCCTTTCCTGAGGGTGACACAAAGTCCCTTCTCTGCTTTCCTCCCTACTCAGCTGCAGTCTTAGTGTCTTTTTTTTAGTCCTATTCTAGCCCCTGCTCTTGACAGCTGCAGTTGTAAACTGAGGCACAGAGTGGTTAAGTGACTCATCCAGGGCTACCCAGCTGTAAATGGCAGAGCCAGGATGCAGAGCTGGGTGGTCTGTGATTGAGTCTCAGCCCCTGGCTGCCTCTTACCCTGCAGCACTGCCATGATGATCCTCCTGGTTGCTGTCAATCAAACCTCCTCCCAGTACCTCCTGCTTGGCCTGCAGCCACCTCCTGAGGGTAAGAGAAAGCATTGTGGCATCCCAGCAGGAAACACGTTGAGAAAGGAAGAAGGGAAGGAAGGAAGGAAGGAAGGAAGGAAGGAAGGAAGGAAGGAAGGAAGGAAGGAAGGAAGGAAGGAAGGGGAGAAGGAAGGAACTCATCCTATTGTGCTGCATCCCCATTACCGGGCCCTCTCCCGGGGAGAGGTAGGGCAGCTCCCATATCTGCTGGACCCTCTCACTTCCTTTGCTGCTGTGGGTTCAGCTCTGGCTCCCCACACCCCAGCATTCAGTCGGCTC
>RJWM01018609.1:0-40701 GCA_004363535.1 Dasyprocta punctata
AAAAAAAAAAAAAACCTAGAGAACTAGAATAGCAAAGACAATCCTGGGCAACAAAAGGCAGGAGACATCTCAATCCCAGACTTGAATTTATACTACAAAGCTACAGTGATAAAATCAGGATGGTACTGTCAAAAAAAAAACAGACCTGAGGATCAATGGAACATATTAGAAAATGCAGACGCAACTACAAAGACACTTAGCCACCTTATATTTGACAAAGGGACTAAACATGTTCACTGGAAGAAACATAGCCTCTTTAATAAGTGGTGAAACATTATTCACATTATTCACAATAGTCAAGTTATAGAAACCAATCACTAGACAAATGGATAAAAAAAGGGCTGCAGCATATGTGTATAATAGAACGGTATTCACTTTTTTATGTAGGAGAAAATTCTGCCATTTACAAAGCACGAATGAACCTAAGAAGACATTATGTTAAATGGAGTAACCCTGCTAAATGAATTAGATTCTAGATGTCTGCTTTAAAATATAGTTCCTATAATTATAATTGGGTATTTCCCATTCATAATTTGTTAAGAAGGTAAATCTCATGCTAAGTGTTCTTAGAGCAAAATAGAAACCAAAAAAATATATTTAAATTAAAAAGACCCTGAGATAGGTATTGAATATATCCATTACTTTGTGCTAATGATTCCATGAGTGTTGGCAAAAATTCTAATCATTGAATTATACACATTAAACATGTACAATTCTCTGTATACCAATACCGACTATACAGCAAAAGAGCTGTTAGAAAACAACCCAAATCTACCACAACCATGAGATTATTAAATTTAATTGTCATAATTAAGAGACTGTTTATAAGTGATATATTTAAAACCTAGGGATATCTAAAGATTGGCAATGACCAAAATAAACCTCTGGTAGCTATGTGATTATCAGGAAATAACTTTACAAAAAGAATGTGCATATCATATACTAGGGAGCAATGCTCATTCTGCTGTAGGTATATTTTTCCTGCAGTTAACAGACAATCAGTAGAGGGGCATCCTGGAAAAACAGAACAAACAAAAATATCAAGAAAGTAAACAGAGTGGGCTATTTGAGCAAGATCTTTAATTGTGGAGTTCTGTTTTTCTGCACATTTGTTAAGTTATAACATTAAAATATGAAGAAACAGACAGGCCTAAGACACATCCACTTCAACTGCCTCTACTACTATGTCTGAAATATGCAGGGACAGTATCTTTTTATCTTAAAAAAGCAAAATGATAAAAACAAAAATGAAACATTTTCAAAAAAGGTTAGTAGGACAGTTACAATAATTAATAACGTGCAATTTTGTCTTTGTAGTCATTATTCAGAGTACAAGATATAGGCATGATATCTTGGGACGATATTTTCAAATGCCAAAAATTCTAAAACATAAAGAATTTGTCTCCAATTCATTATTGTTTTTTCTTATTTCCTTAGGGTTTTTTTTAATTTTAAAAAGTAAAACAGAAAAAACAATAGAAATAATACAGAATTTCAAAAAAGTAGTAAGAAATCAACACTAGTTAATATATTGCATATTGTTAAAAGTCATTCAGGATATAAGATATAGGCATAAAAATTATCAAACATTCAAACAATAATAGCACAAACTGTTCATTTTGATGAACTAACAGAGATTAGTAGTATACTTATCTATTATGCACACATATACATACATACAGTTATATGTGTATACCTATATACATATAATCTTTTCTTTTCTTCCTTTTCTCCTTTCCCCATCCCAATTGTTCTTTCCTTTAAAGCATTTTCTTTCCCTTTCATTATTACAATATCTATTGTATATGTTGGATCTTATAACTTTTTCAGTTTTTTACTATAATTTTTTACACTAGGAAGACAAAATGATATTTATAAATGTGAATCTGATTTGTTTCACTTATGAGCATAGTCCCAAGTTACCCTCAATTTGCCTATAAAAGCTTCAAGATTATTTTATACCTTAGTAATATCCCATTGTATAATAACACATCTTTTTTATCCATTCTGCAGTTGATGGGCATTTTGGTTGTTTCCAAGATTTAGCTATTACAAAATGTGCTGCTATAAACATGGGTGCACATATATCGCTGTGGTATGACATTTTAAATTTTTCTGGGAAAATACCCAGAAGGGGAATAGCCGGACTGAATGAGACTTCCAATCCTAGTTTTAAGAGGAATCTCCACACTGATTTCCACAGTGGCTGCACCAGTCTACACTCCCAACAACAGTGGAGAAGTATTCCATTTTCCCCATAGCTCCACCAACATTTATTATTGGTTGATTTCTTGATGGCAGCCATTCTTTCTGGAGTGAGATCGAGTCTCAATGTTGTTTTAATTTGCATTTCTCGAATGACCAGGAATGTTGAACATTTTTTCATATATTTATTTACCATTTGTATTTCTTCATCTGAGAAGTGTGTGTTCATCTCAGATGCCCATTTTTGGATTGGGTCTTTGAATTGGGGGGACCTGATATTTTTCAATTCTTTATATGTTTTACATATAAGTCCTCTGTCCCAGGGACAGTTGACTAAAATTCTTTCCCATTCTGTTGGTTTTCTTTTCACTCTGTTGGTGATTTCCTTTGACATGCAAAAACCTTTTAATAAGATGAGATCCCAGTTGTCGATTCTTTGATGTACTTCCCGTGTGGTCAGTGTTTTGTTCATGAACTCTTTGCCTACCCCTATGTCTTCAAGATTTTTATCTACTTTGCTTTCCAGTAGATTTAATGTTTCTATTTTAGTATTTATATCTTTGATCCATTTTGACATTAGTTTGGTGCATGGTGATCGACTTGGGTCTAGTTTCCGTCTTTGGCGTGTAGAAACCCAATTTTTTCAGCACCACTTATTAAAGAGGCTATGTTTCTTCCAGTGAACATGTTTAGTCCCTTTGTCAAATATAAGGTGGCTAAGTGTCTTTGTAGTTGCATCTGCATTTTCTAATATGTTCCATTGATCCTCAGGTCTGTTTTTTTTTGACAGTACCATCCTGATTTTATCACTGTAGCTTTGTAGTATAAATTCAAGTCTGGGATTGAGATGTCTCCTGCCTTTTGTTGCCCAGGATTGTCTTTGCTATTCTAGTTCTCTAGGTTTTTTTTTTTTTTGGTACTTCCTGTAACTTTATATTTCCCATGTTTTTAACTCAAGTCAGTCTCTCAGTGTGCTCAGGGATTTCAACTTCATACCATTTGATTAAATATTGCTGCATCTTTTTCGTCAAGGTTCTTTAAATGAAGGTAAAATAAAGTGAGGACATGGAGAAATTAGAACCCTTTTTCATCACTGATGGGAATATACAATAGTTTAGTTTCTTTAGAAAGCAGTAATTTCTCAAAAAATTAAATGAAATCATTATATGATCCTGCAATTGTAAGTATATTATCAAAAGAATTGAAAGTAAAGACTTCGTACTCCTAACATTATAGCAGTAATTTTCACAATAAACAAGAAGTAAAAGTAACCCAAGTGTTCAATGCAATGTGGTATACTAATCCAAGAGGATAATATTCAGCCTTAAAGAGAATATTATTCTGACATATGCTAAAGCATAGGTGAAACTTGAGGACCTTATGCTAAGTGTATAGGATATGCTATGTACCCCCAAGTCCTCATACTTTTGATGGGGATGAGTCTGATGCTTGTGATCAGTTTGTTGTCTAGCACCAGGATTAATGACGTGACTGCTACACCCGCCCAGGGGTGGAGCTGAGATGCAGTATAAGGGAAGGCGGGTCTTCCTCTTGCTTGCTTCCTCTTCTGCCACCCTCTCTCTCGCCAGCGCGGATTGCGGCTTGCAGCTTGCAGCCGCCATGAACTGTAGCCCCATCATCCCATGCTGCCTTGGAGCCCACTTTATGGACTGAAACTCCCGAGAAACTGTAAGAATAAACCTTTCCTTCCCTAACTTTGGATGTCAGGTATTTTGTCTCAGCAACGAGCGAAAAGTAACTAAGACACTAAGTGAAAAGAATCCAGTCAAAAAGTGAGAAATATTGTATCATTCCACTTTTCCAAGATACTTGGAATAGGACATTTAGGAATAGAATAACCAGGAAATAGAAAAGTAGTGAAAAATAATTGGGAGATAGGGAAAAATGAGTTACATTCAATGGGTATAGAAATTCAGTTTAGAAAGATGAAGTTCTGAGAGCAGATGGTTGTAATGTTTGTACAGCATTGTGAATATATATAATGCCAACAAATAGTACACTTGAAAATGTTGAACTGTTAAATTTCACATTATATTATTTTACCATATTAAAATATGTAACACCAAATTCTCCCTAAAACTTCAGGAAGAGGGGATACTTTTAAACTTGTCTAGGAGACCAGCATAAATCTCATACCAAATTTAGAGAAACACTCCACAAGAAAAGTTCAGACAACTATCCCTCTGAATATTCATGAAAAATTCTCAAACACAGAAGCTTAAATACTGTATAGCATCTCTCCTTTGAGTAAGGCAAAGCACAAAGAGCACAATTAAGGATAGAGAGGAGGCGCCAAGAGAATAAATCTTTTGCAAGTGGGAAAGACCCAAGAGAACACTGGCGAGTGCAGAGGGAGAGCAGAAGAGGAAATAAATAGGATAAAGTATGTCCTCTACAGGAACCTAATAACCTCAATGAATGTAAATACTATATGTCATAAAACATTAACTAAGATTAGTAATATCAATAAGGATGAAAATGGTGAAAGGAGATTTAGAGGAGGAGTAGAAGGGGAAGGAAAAAAGAAGGTGACTAAAAAAAAGGAACCAATCTGTATTATGTACGGATATCCACTCCCCAAAATGATTTTAAACTGTGTGTGTTGCACACATGTTCTAATAAAAAGATGAAAATATTCTCAACAAAATACTGTAAACCAAATTCAAAAGTATATTTAAAAGAGTATACATTATAATCAAGTATGTTTCATTCTTATGGGAATAAACAGTGATTTTGTATGGACACATACATTTCTAAAAGTTGACTTTTAGAAACTAGTTAAAATTTAAAAATATGAAGAATTTCTTGGGTTATTAGTGCTGTAAGTGACCATTCACCAAAGTTACCTAACTACTTGATGGATGGATCTTCAAAGGTAAACAAATCGTATCTCCTCTAAAAAGAGAAACACTCAGTGCCTCTTCACTAATCAGAATCAAGTTCTCTAGAATACTTAATCAATTTAGAACTGTAACATGTGTGTCTTCATAGACTTTCATACGTGGCATCAGTGTATAGAATCTTAATAATGAGGTTAATGTTTACATTAAGAACTCAAACTTGGCTATATATCAAAGAACAGTTGCATCTTACCTTTAGGTTAGTGATTTTAAAAGCCAATTCTGAACTTTATCCTATCCTTCATAAATGGAAATATCTTATCCAAAATAGCCTTTTCTCCAATGAACACCATGAATTTTGCGGTATCTACAAGGTAACCTTTTATTGTTTCATGTTCCTCATTAATAAACATGTGGTTCTAGCATTTACCAGATAGTGAAGGAAAATTATTCTCTCCTATATTCATATTCACATAGGCAACTTAGGAAATAGAAGCTGTAATTGACTCTAATTTTAGTCTTACAAAAATCAAGGTGAAAATAAATTAAGAGAAAATGAATGAACATACAGTAACCCTTAGTATTTTTTGCTTCTATACTTTCTGTCTGATAAAATATATTACCCAAATGACGTCTGTTAATTCTTAGTCATGAATTCAATTTGCTTTCTATGCTTTTGGCTCAATTTGTGTTGAAAACATCATTTTAGCCAACAGAGAAGAGGTTAATACTTATTTAAATGTCATAATGCAAATAATTTATTTTAATTTACCATATCTTTTAAGTTATTATTTTTTATTAATTTGTTGGTACATTTTAGATATACATAATGATCACATTCATTAGAAGTTTGTACCTGTACATGATATTTCTTGATTCTTTTTTTCTCTGAACTCTCTCTTTCCTTCAACCCCTCTTCGTCTCTTTATTTACAACAGCTTTGATTCTATTTCCTTTTTTTTTTTATTTTTATTTTTGTACCCGGTATTGAACTTACAACCTTGCACCTGCCAGGCAGGTGCTTAGGCCACTGAGCTAAATCCCCAACCCCCAATTTCTTCGTTCTATTCTTTTTTCCCTTTCCCCCATCCCTTATTCCCCTTCCCATTTTAATATTTTCTTCCTATTTTCCAGTATCTGTTACACGTTTTGGTCCTTATTTACCCTCAGTTATCATTTAGCCAAAGAAAACATCCTTCATACATTGATAACACTTCATTGGGTCTTGAAATGACAATTTTCATATAATTTTATTGACATTCAATCTCACTAATTTCTCTGTCATTAATTAGATTCATTGTTTTCCTGAATATCACATATTTATTTAAAGTAATGGGTAGACTATGTGAGTATACGTAAGAAAAACCCATTTTGGGGATATTTGATATGAAATCTGACATTGTAGCCTACAGGCATTAAAATTCCATGTGGATATTAATAAAAAAAAAACCTAGCCTCTCTGTCAAAATTTACTTGTACCCATGTGGGTTACATTTATCTATCACAAAAATGTAACTATTGAATAATTTATCAGTAAGATTTGTTATAATTATAACTAAATACGTGAAAAAGTCAATTTAGAGGAGAAAATATTCATTTAGGCCTACAGTTTCACAGCTTTCAGCCCATGGCCACCTGACTCCAATCCAGAATCATCATGACAAAAAAGACTTGACTGACATAGGCTGCTTAATTTGTGACAGGGAGAAGCACAGAGAACAAAAGAGACAGAGAAAACTATACACCTTGCAAAGGTAGCACCCAGTGAACTCCCTGTCCAACAGTGTCCCACTCTCCAACAGAACATTTGACTATGAATTCATCAGTGGATTAATCAACAGAGGAGTATAGCCACCCCCATGATCAAACCACTTCTGAGCATCTGAGAATATGAGGGACGTTTTAGATCTAAACTGCAGCACACTTCTACAACAGGGGACATCTTGGTGTGGACAAGGTTTAACAAGGCATGAAAAGACATGATCTTGTGTTTTCCGGCACCTCCCATGTTATGGTGCAGATTCAGTGAATATCACACATGTTTTTGTAACAGGATTACAGGAAAACATCAGCACTGTCAAAGCAATTAGCTTACTTTTTATCAATCCTAAAGTAAAAATACCTAGTGATTTGTTTGATAGAATTATTTCCTGGCCAAATTAATTCATCTAAATTGCTTTTCTGGTAACCATGTATATACAGATTCACAGATAAAAGTCTATAAATAGCACTAATAGAGGGAAATAGAATGACTAGAAATGAGGAGACACAGAACCCTGGGCTAATGGCATATTTTTATAACTTTAGTTTTTTCCTCTATTAATTCCAGATAATATTCTATGTTATTCCCAGTATTGCTAAATTCATGGCAAATATAGATGTAAAACAATTTTGTGTACTTCTTTTTAAAAACATCTCTTAAAAATGCAGAGATTGAATTTTAGCTTGTTTTGGAGTTAGCTTAAAGGCAGAGGTAATATTTCAGTCAAGTTCTACTCAGCTTTTTAGCAAGCAACAAATTTATATTTTTATTTAATGCTATTTAACGAGTACCTACTAAATGTCAAATATTGTTCTAGAGGCAGGTGATAAAGAATTAAAAGTATCATATCACAGTGATATATACAAACATGTTTATAGCAGTACAGTTTGTAATAGCTAAGTCTTAGAAACAGCTGAAATGCCATCTACCGATGAATGGATAAAGACGTTATGCTTTTTTATACAATGGAGTACTACTCAGTCATAAATAAGGATAAACTTGAGGCATTTCTAGGTAAATGGCTGAACTTTGAAATCATACTCAAGTGAGAACTATTGAGCACATATGTGTAACTATTGTCTCCTTGTTGTAAGAAACTGAAAGTGTCGATAAGGATCAAACTGTGTTACAGCTATTGCAAAATAGGAATAAATTATTCAAAAGGGCAGAGGAACTGGAAAGAAGGGAAGGGTAAAGGAATAAAGGGAAAAGACAAAATGAGAAATGGAAAAAATGGAAACAAAGCTTTTGTAAATGAGGGGAAGAGGAGTTGAAAGGAGGGGAGTGGAATGGGGAAAAGAAGAAAGAAGTTATATCATGTACAGGTACAAATTCCCTATGATGAATGTGATCATTATGTATATCTAAAGTGTACCAGTAAACTTAATTTTTAAAATTATAAGAAAGGGAAAAATCCCCTAAACAAGAGAACTTTCCTGGAACATCACCACCACGAGGGCAATTGGAGTGAGAGAGCAAGGGAGAAAATGTTGATGAACTTGGGCAGGCAACAGAAATTCATATCAATTAGGAATGCATAAGCCTTTGTGTAGCTTTGCTATGTATTCTGAGTGAGACGGGAAGTCACTTGGATTATCTGCGTTTAAAAGGATGACTTTGCATACTATGTGAACAAAGCAATATGGAGAAGAGTGAAAGGAGGGAGAATATTTAAGGAGGTATTGTAGGTTATTCATGGCAAAAATGTTGGTAATTCAAACCAGCATGGCAGCAATGAGGATAGTAAAAATGGTCACAATCAAGAATTTTTTGAATGCAAAGCCAATAGGAAGATTTATTAACAGCCTGGGTTATAGATATGAATGAAAAAGAACAATTGAAATGTTGCAGATTCAGTAGTAGTCCAAAAAAATGGTAGTAGATAGAAAATTATTATTTTCAAAGGGAGATTACTAAGAATTTGGTTTTACATATCATATTTTATGGTGGGTATTAGATATACACTACAAAAAAAGATATAAAATTGGCAGTTGCATGTGTGAGACTGGAATTCAGGAAAGTATCTTTGGCTTGAAATATGGACTTGGAAATCAATAGAACATCTCTGGCAGCTAAAATGTATTAACCTGAATGGATAGTAGTAATTAATAGAGGTTGGAAAGGCAAAGAGTGGTGGACAAAATGAGGTTGAATTTGATTGGTCAATTCTGTATTCATGTATAATAATATCATATTGACACTAATTGATACAACTGGTACATGTTAAGCAGACATAAATTTAGAAGACGCTATGGAACAGGTTAGAACATCAAGTGATTGTTGTATACAGGGATGACAAGTTATCAAAGCTTTGAGCCAGGTAACACTCCAAAATTAAGAGGTTGTACACATGATATTTAATGAGATAAAGAGAATGAATAAGATCAGCTCATGGGACATGAGGAAACACAAGAACTTTTGGAATCCGAAGGCAAATTTAAGGTGTTCAGGGAGAATAGCTGTTCAGCCAAATCAGGTGAGGTATACACTATATGCTATTTATATTTTGAGGAATAAGGCATCAATAATCAGACATAATAATTGCATATTAATGATGCTGCTAATGATAGTCATAACTTATTTTATTGAGTAACTTCTGTGTAGTAAGCATGATAATTAGTCTTTTGCACGCATATTCTAATTTAATCTTAGATTACAGAGCCACAAAATGTGCATTTTTATTCTAAATTTACTGATAGTCAAAATTATCATTAAAGAGAGCAACATTCCCAAACTACTTCAGTCTTCATTCTGGACCCATTTCAATGTACTTTCTGGTATAATGAACTTACTATTTAGCAACAACTATATCATATAATCCCCTTTGTTATGCTGAAATAAATTTTACAATTTATGTACACTGTGTGCACACACAATCCAATGTAATACCTCTTATATAACTTAAAGTGATATATTTAAAGTGTATCATAATAAATGTTTCATTATGTAGATACATGTACCCACCTACATCAGATGGAATAATGAAGTATTTCAATGCTTACTTCTGTGTATAGCATTACCCAAATCTGACAACTAAATATTCAAAACAAGGAGTTTCCAATTTCAAATCTAAACACCATGTAATTTTCTAAATGATAAATAAAACTTCACAGACTTCTAAAAACACTAATGCACACTGTTCTCAGTTTACATACAAGCTACATTGTTGAAAATGTATTACTTATTGCCATTAATCAAATTGACTTTATGGACTTCATTTGTATGGAGGTAGATGTTCTAGCTTCATATAGTTTTCCAGGTCTACTTATTTATCTAGCTCTGAAAATATGACTTAAATAAATGTCTAACAGACCCCTGAAAATTCAAGACAGGAATATTTTCTATAGTTCCTGCTAATTGCATCCCTGGCTATCACTATATGCCAGTGGAGTACACTCACAATTATTATAACTTAAAATCATCCACTGAAATTTCCAAATTGATCTCTAAAATCCAATATTGTTTCTTCTGAGAATTACTTTTCTGTAATGTGCTTTTGTTCTTTGTACTCTCTTCTGCAAGTGAGTCACAGACTTTTAACTAAGAATAGATTAATTCTCACCATTCAAGAACTATTACAATACAGATGACATTAATGTGGTAAAAAAAAAAGCTTTCAAAAACCTGTGTCACAGTTTATAGGTCAGAATGTTTGAACTACACCTCCCTCCCCAGCTGTAAGCAAAAAAAAAAAAAAAAAAAAAACCAAAAAAACCCATGAAGTCATTACCTCAGTGTATGGCTTTGCAGTCACACAGACTTATTCTATGTTAAAAGCTAAATAAATCATTAATAGAGAAAATTATTTGCGTTTTCCAGAGATGCATAAATTATTTCTAAACATGAACAGCAAGAGAAACACTTTAAGTAAATGGTACTAGCAATATTTTGATTGGATTTGCATACTGGAATTAAGCAAATTGTTCTTATTCTAAAATCTTCTCAATTGCAAACTGACGAAAAAGCTCTAACCTTATGGGGTAAATTTCAGACATAATTTTGTAACATCGTAAAGATTAATTGAAATGAAATGTTCTGATAAATTAAAAACTTTCAATGCTTTTTTTTTTTTTTTTTTTTTTTTTTTTTTTTTTTTTTTTTTTTTTTTTTTTTTTTTTTTTTTTTTTTTGCGGCGCTTTTAAGTCACTGAGCCAAACTCCCAGCCCTGGTTTTTTTGAGGCAGAGTCGCACTATGTAGCTCAGGCCGGCCTTGCACTCCCGTTGTAGCTCAAGTCGGCCTCGAACTCACAGCGCTCCTCCTACCTCAGCCTCTCGAGTGCTGGGATTAAAGGCTGGCGCCACCACGCCCGGCTCAATGTTTTTGTTTGTTTGTTTGTTTTTGAATTTTTTTTTGTACCTGGAATCGAACCCATTACCTTATGCTTGCCAAGCAGGTGCTTATGCCACTGAGCTAAGCCTCCGGCCCTATTTTTAATTTTTAAAGGATAGTAATGATATGGGTAGTTCTTAAAAGTGCCCTTCTGAAAAACTGGTAGGGACAAGATCCATTATTATCTGGAAGAAAGGATTAATTCTAAATGAAGACATGCACATATTTATTTATTTAATTTTGAGACAGGATCTTCCTATGTAGTTCAGACTGACCTTGAACTCACTGTGTAGCCAGGATGGCCTATCATGCACAGCAATCCTTCTGCCTCAACATCTGGAGTGCTGGAATTCAGGCCTGTGCCACCACACCCAGCCAAAGACTTCTTTTTAAAGAATCTGTGGTATCTGCCTTCCTGATACTATCTTGGATCAGCACGCTAAAATGTTCTATCTTACATAACTGTCCAGGTTTTGATAGTTTGTAATGTGAGTGTTATTTCTAAGAAGTTCCACTTTCAGTGTGCCAAACAATTACCTAATCAATGAAAAATATAGATGACGTATCATCTAACCAATCTGGTTGATCCTTGTTCTGACTTTCAATGTAGAACCTGCGTGGCCACTATCTTCACCCAAATGCTGACCTCGTTCTACAGATTTTTGAAATTTGAAGCACCGTCCCTCCTCCAGGATGACGCCAGTCACCAGGGAGAATGAAAATATCATGAAAAGAATCGTGCGATTGATAAAGGGAGTTTTATTTTGGTAAAAGAAAAATAATTTTTTTCCAGATCCAATAATTGACATTGAAGTACTACAGCGAGGATATCCAGTGCACAGCTAGAGATGCAAAACTACAGTTTGTGAAGATTATAACAACTAAAATCCGGGAGCACAAAGATTATAGCTGAAGAAAAGCCAGTAAAAGCATGTGGAAAGAAAACTGAATACTTACAAGAATGGTTTTGTGAAGGTTGAGCTCATCATAGTTTTAAGAAGTTAAGAATTTTCTGGTAAGTTTTAAGTGCAGTCAAATGAACATTAAAATAATAGTTAAATTATAGAGAAAACTGATAACAAATTTGAATTTTTAGGCAGGAAATGCATAAAATTAATTTCAATTTAACTGAATATTATGAAAATGATGTGTGTGAATTATTGAATGTGATTTATTTTGGAAGAAACTTACAAAGGCACATATGGCCTAAAACCGCAATTGTTCAGACAAAAGTAACTAATCTTGAACATCACTATGGTAAAATATGGGATACACAGAACAACAGAGACTAGGAAATCCACTTATTAGAGGGTTTCAAGAGGTTGAAAATAATGATCTGAGCTAGGGAACTGGAATTAGGTTCACTTAACCATTATGGTTCTTTCTATCTCCAAGGTTCTAGATTTAGTTTTCCTTCCTTCTGTCTAATATCCTCTTACTATTTTTTGCTACCTCAGTTACATCAATATGGAGATAAAAAAAATAGATGCGTCCTCATGTAATATTTTTACCTAGTATACATATTTTACTTCTATAAGATTATGGTACAAATTCTTAATCTCTCTGTTTCACCAGAATATATGTAAAACTGAAGGATGGGTTGGCAGGAAAATAATGCCTTTAGTCTTACTGTGTCTACTATGTAAATAGTTAAGGAAGAATAAATTTTATGAATTAATGTGTCTGAATGTAGGAAAATCTACTCTTTTTAAATGGTACTGGACATCAAATGCAGAGGTACTCTACCACTGAACTAATTCCTTGGTCTTTTGTATTATTTTTAAAAAATTATTTTGAAGCAGGATCTCACTAAATTGCCCAGGCTGTCCTGAAACTTCCTATTCTCCTGCCTCACCTTCTCAATTTGCTAGTATTACAAACATGCACCATCACATGTAGCTAAAAATGTACTTTTTGAATTGTCAAAAGTGTTTCCAAGATGGTTTCTTATTATGATTTTTGTTCTAATAAATTCAAACACATTTCCTGTATTCTCTGAATTGAACATTCAATTAGTTTAACTGATGGATTACAACACATGGAAATAGATACCAGTAGAAAGAAATGTGCTTTGAATATCTGGCATGAATTGAATAGTTCAGTATACCATTTCCATACAAACTTGCTATATTTTACCAAAACATGAAGCTGCAGACACTGGCCTAGTTCCACTTGACTCATCCATACCTTTCAAATCAACTGTAAGTTGTCTTTAAGACAGCACTAGCCCTGTTTTGACCTGAGATTTAATGGTAGGTAGTGTTGCAAATGTCTATGGTTATTTTCAAACATGCTACACGAATTTTGCTTGTTTCTGAAGCACACACAAATATATACTAGTTTACATTTTCTCAAGAGTAACAAAGATACGATCACTTTCTTGGATACCTTGTTTTCTTAAATGAATTCCCAGGAATTAACATGCACTACTAAACTAATTTTGAGTTTACTAAAATATGTTATTATCCCAAAAAGATAATTAAATTCTAGACAGACAATAATCCTTATTCAAAAGTTGACTTCCAGCATAAAATACATTTCTTTTTAAGAATGTTTTAAAACCGTCTTGGGGAGAAGTTCTGGGGATGCATTAAAATTTTTTCTCAGATATGTTTTTCTTTTTCTTTTTATTCATGAAGTACTGTATATTCAATTTGAATAAAAAAAACTTTCCACCCACAGTGAGTATTGAAATATGCATATCCTAAACTAAACAATACTAAAGATATTGTTTTAAATCAAAGAAAAGATCTCTTATGTAAATACCTATCTAAGAATCATTAGGACAAATCTTGCATGGTTGCAACCAAAAATACAATGGATCTCAGAATATTTTACAATGTATGATAAATGAAAAATAGAATATATTTATGAAATAGCCCAGAGCATCTTGAAGAAGAACAAACTCTACTAAAACTGAAAATTACTTAAAGCAGATTTGTTTACAACTTGCAGAAGTATTTCTGAGATTTATGGAAGGTGACATTTTTATGAATGGGAAAATTTGGGAATACATCTTGGCCAGATGACATATGACTAGGTCCTACTGAATTCATAAATTTCGGTTAAGTCAGTGACAAAAGATCTACTTTAGAAGACTTTTGAGTTTACTCTCACTCAACACTAAGACCAAATTCAATATGATTGACGTTATTTAAATCCAGGCAAAGACATAAAGTCTGAGTAGGCAAGCATTAGAAGTCCCATTCAATAAAGACTACATTTTCCAATAAACTCTAAATATGCTATAAAAGTAATCGGCACTTAGAAGGTAGTAGTAGCATTAATGTTCTAGTCCACATAACCAGTGGAGTATACTTGACAATTTTCAATTTTTGTTTATCTACCTTGTCACAAATTGATGACAACATACTATAGACATCTGTAGCTCTTCTGTCTGACAATAGGAGTTGACTCATTAGTTGGCGATGAATATCTTAAAATTTTACACAAAGTTAGGACCATATAACTTACACACCATATCAAATCCATTGTCATTATGTGCACCATATTTAGATAAACAAAAAATGTAGTGTATTATTTCTGCCTTAGCATAGAGAACAATCTTTATGGATGAAAATTTGAGAGGAAAAATTTAGAACTTTCACTTGAAAATGCTGGTGTGCAAGATTTACAGAGGAAACAGAAAGGCAAAGAAACAGCTTTATTTTGTCCAAATAAAGTGAAATTCTTAACTTAGTGAGGAATTATTTGTGACAGAGGTCATTAATGTGGAGTTCTTGGATTTCAAGGAAGGTTATGGAAAAGCAATATGTTTTCCCCAAAACCTTTGCCTATGTAGTATATGATCAGGCCTATATATTACTTTTAATGAAAATGAAATGATATTAAGCACAATGATATATTAACAGAGTTTTTCACATAATGTCGTAGGGATCATTCTATGTTTATATACAAACATTATGATTTTTAATGGACCTATAGCACACAATTACATGTACAATTTATTCGATGATCTTTCACAGATATAGTTTGTGGATTTGTTGAGACATACTGATAACATGTTGCTGAATATATATATATATATATATATATATACCCAATAGAACATTTTCCTAATATGAATTCTCTGCATTAAAGCATATGACTATTTTTAAAATTTTTGGAATTTATTATATAATCTCAAGATATATTATATCAATATATAACTCTACCTATGGTATATTACATATCTTATTTCTCTGTATTCTAATCTCCACTGAATATTAACATTCCTTTCAATTTTTCCTAATTTGATATGTAAAATAAATGTTTTAATTTAACGTGCATTGATTACTAGTGAGTTGAAATTTCCCAGTAAACTTCAACTCATGAAATTTAGGATGTTCTCAATCAGTCCCTATTTTATGAAATTCAGGATGTTCTCAATCAGTCCCTATTTCTTAAGCACTTTGCAAATTGCCTTTAACTTATGTGCTTGTTTTTTTTTTTTCTGGAAAAAGTGGTTCAGGAATTTTTGTTCTCTTATTTAGGTAAGTTCATTTTGAATATGCTCCTTTTGTTTATAGAGTGTGCATAGCTTCTATTTTTAAGTACCAGTCTTGTCACATGTTCAGTGATAAACTAGTGCTTGGTCCCAATATTTTGGTTTCTAATATTAAGTAAATCATTGGTCTTTGTGTTCATAAGTAGACATAAAGTGAGACACACAATTACAATAGCTTCTAAAGACTTAATATAGTGGGAAAAGAATACTGACTACTGAGTCCAGATAATGTTGAGAGTATTTGTAAGTCTCCTGTGAAAATGAAATTGTGAGGATGGGAGATTTCAAGGGCTGAACTACACATAGAAATTACCAATGAAGTATTTGAGGGAGACTGTGTCATTTGGGTTTATACAATTTTGTGGATATGAGTGAAAAGAGCTACAAGCAGAAACAATTTTATTGAATTTCACTCTAGATTCTTCAAACTCACAATGTCAATGTGTTACTCTTCCTCAGCCCTACGTAGAACCTTGTGCTGGCTAATGCTAACAAAACCTGTTTCACAATATATTAGCATGATATTGTAGTCTAGATTGTTAATAAAGTCTCTTGATTTAGGTTGTGGGGTATATGGCAGCTTAAACTTTTCTCAGCCTGTAGAATCACTGCAGAAACACTGAGATTATTTCACTTCAATATGTTATATTGGGTTGGAAAAGGATATTTTGAACATTGTCAAGACAGTAAGAGTTCTGTGATACAGTCACTGGCAAGTATCCATAGACATGATTTTTCTTCTTCTTCTTCTTCTTCTTCTTTTTTTGTGGTTGTTGTTTTGTTTTGTTTTGTTTTTGTACTGAGATCAAACTCATGACGTCGCCCTTGCCAGGCACACGCTTATAGAGCTGAGCTAAATTCCTGGCCCATAGGCATGATTTCAAAACATTATTTATTCTATATTATAGAAGGACATGGACATAGAAATAATGCACAATATCCTCTCTGGATGAGTTTTCAGTACACTCAGACAGATAGGACACGAATAAAGGATAAAGCTGGATAATAATTCTATGGGAATTGGCTAAATTTCTGTAATAATTAATACTGAGATCTGAATTTCTCATAAAATCTCCTTTGTTTGGGTTTATTTTTGGCATTCTTTTGTCACATGGGACATTTAAAAATGGCAACATGGTCTAGATACAGCCAAATAAGCTTCAGGAATCCTTGATTACTACACTAAATAAAATGAGAAGAATATTATTTTCTAGAAGGCATAAAATGTGAAATCTGATTCCAAACCACTTTTGCAGAAATGTCGTAAGTTATGATGAGAAATAATCTTTAGTGACCTGCTACAATATGCAATTTTACTAAAGATTACTGAATAATCAATTTTCCATGTAGCCTATGCTTGCAATAAGAAAAGAAAAATTTCTCAAAGTGTACAAGCAGAGTGTTGAGCCATTCATGTACTGTGGAAAATGCTTGTCACTAACATCAGATAGATTTCTTTTTCTGAAACTTTTCAACTTCTTACTGATTAGGGAAGTTTGTTCATTTAGAAGATATGTATTAAAGTTAACCAATCTAATTTTAAATCTCAATCTTGCCACTGTCTAGCTGAACTCAAGGTACTAAATATCTCTGTGTCTCAGTTACTTAAACTGTAAATGTGAGTAACCATAGTACATTTTTCCTAAAGTAGTTTTGAGAAGGAAAAGAGTTCAAACATGAAAATTACTTAAAAGAATGCCTGGGATGAAGTATTTTAAAAGCTATGATGATGACTATAAAAATGATAATGATTAAACCTCAGCCCTACAGTTTCCTCATGTATAAAAGAGATAGCGATACCTATTTTTAAGGATTACTGCAAGAATCAATCATATATTAACATAAAGGATAGAGTATATGTTATCAAAAATTCATATTCCAAACCCTAGCAATCCATTCTTTTGTGTATAGAAGAATGGAAATGGCAGAAACAAAATTTAAGGGTCTGGCTTATTGGCTTTTCTTTGCACATCATTTTGCCCTTTGGTATGGTTATTCAGCACATGTCATGGGCTAACTTGTTTACTGACATACTCAGCAGAAATGTTATGCTATCACAGTCTCAATGTCTGTTCCATAACATAACATTCACAGGAAATTTTTCAGGACAACTATAATTGATAGAATAATTTGGGGTGAATCACAATCACTCTTTTTATCTTAGAAGGAGGTTCACGTTTGACTACCCATTTGATTAGCTACAAGTAGGCACACTAAACCATAATGACAGAAAAATCTTTCTGCAATTCATTGTCCTTCTATTAGCACCATTAAAAGATTTTCCAGCATTCAATAAACATTCACTTAATATTTTCTATCTGCATATAATTGTGATAGACATAGAATTGTGTTATCTAAATCTCACATTTAGGAAAGGTTTATTGATTTGTTGCTGTAGCTGTTGGGAATGCACTCAGTCCCTTCAGGCCCTGCCCAAGGTTATAACCTTTTAAGACATGTCCCTATTCATAGACTATCTTTTCATGGTAGAGTTATAAAACTTTGACAGTTTTGGCACAATGAGAGCCATTATAGCTCTAGAGCACCATATGGGATTGACTGGGGTTTTTGACCTGCATTACAGCTAAATTTATCCTCTTCTCAGTTCTACTTCATCTTTCCTCCACAGATATTGATTTGTAATAACCAGCCATCTCACTAAATTCCAATGAACAACTTGCCTCTTAGAAAAGTCAGTTTGTAACATACTTCCAAGTGTTGTAAAGAGGGACTATCAATTTTTTAAATTGATTGAAAAAATAAAGCTCTTTCCTTCTATGAATTTGTCTCTCACTATCAATATTAGACCAGACCGCACAGAATAGTAGCTAGCAGCTTAACACTTAATTTGTTTTAGCAAAAAAGAAAAGAAATTGATCATTGTAAGTCAGTTAAGTCAGACATAACTTCAAAAATGAGCTAGGGCTTGGAAAAATGTTAAACATATATCAAATTTAGATTAGTGAAAAGAAATAGGGAGACCATCCTGTGTAAAAGACACACCAAGAATGAATGCATGACCATGGGTTATGACCATGATATATTCAGCAAAAAAGATCTGGATGATTGGTTCAGTCTTCCATTGAAAGTCATAAAAGATGATTTTCAATAGATAAGATAATGTTAGATTGTGGATAATTTTGCAATCTGTGCAATGTATCTTGGACTGAGAATTTGCATACATGCAGTGTGCATGGACACATGCCTATAACTTGTCATTACTTATCATTTGTAAGACATAAGTCTTTTTTGCCTCCAGTTGTTTAAATTAGCTTTACTCAGAATCATCTACTCTTTTACTTGCTCTTTCAACTTATTTCTGGTAGAGATTCAAGAATATTCTCTCTAACATCTGAACAAAGTAAATCTATTTACTGTATTTCAGTGTAGAGTCAAAGTCACTATACTAGATAATAAATAATAAAAACACCACCAAAATCATGCTGGTCTTCTTATGCAATCATCCAAGATACATATATAGCATTAACAATAGAAAGATAACTTGACTTTTAGGGGTTAGAATTTGAGAATCTTTGGATATCATCCCGGTTTGAATCTTTAAAAAATTGCTTGGAAGCATTCTTTATAACATCAGTTTTCAACCAGAGCTTATATTCCCTGCCCACGGAATATTTGAAATATGATAAACGTAGTTCTGGTTGTTACAGCTGAGGAGTATAACTTATATCTACAGGGCAGAGGCGAGGGATGCTGTTAAGTATCCTATAATAGGGCTCACTATAGTGGCCAGCACAGTAAGAGGTAAATGATGGTTGAACAAGTTAAGGTTCTTGTGTCTTTGCAGTTATTCTCTACCATTAGCATTACAGTTTGAGCTCTGCCTGCTATCTGATCAGTGGTAGCTTTAGATATTCATAAGACTGTAAACGTATCATGAACTGTACATGTGAGTGATGTGGGCTACGTGCTCTTTGTGAGAATCTAATGCCTGATGATTTGAGATGAAGCTGAGGTGGTAATACTTGCACTAGATAGAATTTGCAAATACAAATTAACCTTAGTGGAGAGATGTGATAGCACAAAGACAACAGTAAATCAATTGCTTGAAGACTCGTATCAAAACCCCACCACTGAATGACAAGTGACAATTAAGTTTTATCTGGTGACAAGATTTATAATAGCAAATGGGTTGATGTACTTCATTTGCACAGCTTCATTTAGTGGCAGGTTTTAACTCATTGCCCATTCATTATCTTATTTACTACTTCCATGTGTGTCTCCTTCAAACACTGTGTATTTGTCTCAGTAATGATTTTGATAAACACGGAGGCTAACCCTAGCCAAAATAAATGAAAAACAGCTTTCAGTGAATTTCTTCTTTGAAAAGTGGGAAGCAACCAATAATGAGACCACAGAGAACTGTAAGGCTGCCAACAAAAATAAAGTTGCATTTTAAAAAAATACTGGTCAAGAAATCAACCATTAACAAGTGCTGGTGGGGCTGTGAGGAAAACGGAATATTTCTCCATTGTTGGTGGGAGTGTAGGTTGGTGCAACCACTGTGGAAATCAGTGTGGAGATTCCCCAAGGAGTTTGGACTAGAGATTCCATTTGGTCCAGTTATCCAATTTCTGGTCATTTTCCCATGAGAATTGAAAACATCATACCACAGTGATATATGTGCACCCACATTTGTGGTGGCACAATTTGTATTAGCCAAATCTTGGAAACAGCATAAATGCCCATAAACCATGGAATGGATAAAAAAGATATGGTATTTTTATATACTGGAGTATTACTCAGCTAAAAAAAGGATAAACTTGAGGCTTTTGTCGGTAAATGGATGCAATTTGAGACTGTACTCATAAGTGAAATAAATAAGACTAACATGTGTAAATATTGTATTGTCTCCTTTGTAAAAAAGTACTGAGCCAATAAGATCCAAAATGTACAATACGTATTTTGAAAGTGAAAGTGAAATAAACTGCTTAAAAGGAAAGAACAAGTGGGATAGGGGAAAGGAGAAAAGAAGGGAAAAGTTTATGTATATATACATATGCAAGATAGATAACTATACAACTAATCTCTGTTAGTTCATCAAAAAGAATAATTTGTGTTTGCGTTGTTCAATTGTTCGATCATTTTTTTTATGCCTAGGTCTTATAATCTAAGCAACTACTTTGAAGATAACAATACACAATATAATAATCAGTGTTAATCTCCTATTATTTTGTTTTGAAATTCTTTTTCATCATTTTTATTCTTTTTTCATTTAAAAACAAAGGAAAGAATACTAACAGTTTACTTAAATTATTGTTTCATTGCAACAAGTGAATCGCATTCTACAAGGCCACTTGTTTATTGCATATGATGACTGGCTATCAGTGAAGCCATGAAAACTTCACAACTGCTTTGCCATAAAAAGACCAAGCACACTGCATTAAAAGACAAGGTTTTAGAGTTTTTCAAAGGAAGAAAATGTAGACATAACTACTAGTAACAATTATTGAAGCCCAAATGTATCTACACTGACAGGATCATTCTTTGTGAGCAACTATATTGCTAAAACTAAGGAACCCCTTACTATTAGTAGAGAGTTGATCCTGCCTGCTCCAAAGAACATTCATAATGACATTTAGGGGAATCTACAGTTCTAAAGGTATCATGTGTCCCTCTTTTGACTAGCACCATAACTAGAATAATTGATGAAATAGCAAAGGGTATTGAGGTGCAATGGACAGGACCTGTGAGTTACAATAGTAAACAATCCAGGTTGACAAGATTACAGATAATGACAACAGTGCAACAATGATTGTCTTGGTAGCATGTACTGTCTAGGAAGATGTACATGAAGATATGTTATCTGTATTTTTGTTGCCAACTACACCACAACTGCAGAACTATTCAAGTCTTTGAATGATTGTATATGATGAAAACTGAATTGGTCTTTTTATTTCAGTATCTACATTGGTGGAGCAGTTACTATAACTGGATGTCTTTCTGGTTTCACTACTTTGGCCAAAGATGTTACTTCTCAGTGTGCATCTTCATACTGTGTCATCTATACAGAAATGGTGTCTAGCTGAAAAAAATGTAGCATGGATTTAAAATCATTTTGCAAGTTATTATTAAAATAAAAACCATTTTAAGTACATGACCTTAATTCATGCAGCTATGTGGGAAGATAGACACAATTCACACATGTCTTCCCTTATGCAAAGAAGTAAGATGGCATTCTAAACATAGATCACTGGCCAGAGCATTTCAATTACAAAAGTTTTCCTGAGACTTTTTACAGAAAATCAGTCACCATTGGCAGCACACACCGACACTGAACTGATTACAAAATTTATTTATTTATGTGGCATATTCAATCTGGTCAATGAACTTAATCTGTCACTTTAGGGGATAGTGCTGTGTTCACATCAACAGATAAAATGGCTGCATTCAAAGCCAAATTAGAATTATGGGGGTGACAAGTGAACACTGGAATCTTTGACATATATTGAACATTAGCAATGATTCTAATATAGTCCAAGCCAGAGTCTTCTTTCTCCCAAATAGTGCATGATCATCTATCAACTTTAATTACACAATTTGATGATTACTTTCCAATCACAAAAAATCCATGAGTTGATGAGGAGTAAATCTGCAACCCACTTGTGAATAAGCCAGGAGAACTAACTGTGGCTGTGTTAGAAAAGGATCAATTGTTTGGAATCACAAGTGATAGTAGTCTTAAATGTTTGCTTGAATAAAGCTAAATTTTCTATATATTGTGGGCTAAAGTCACTGTGAAATATCCTGAGATTACCACACAAACACTGAAAAGTCTGCTTCCATTTCTGTGTTTGTGATTCAGGACTTTCTACAGTGACAGCGACCAAAATGAGTTTGCAGAGTAGAAAATTGGTGTGTCACTGTCTCCCAACACCCCTTGATGGGACAGTGCAGTTTTAGAAAAAAAAATTCTAGAGCTCCTGCCAATTCTGTATTACAGTGATTTTTATAATTATTTCAAAATATATTGCAATGTGATGATAATAGATATGAAGTTCAGAATAAATGCTTGAATCATCCTGAAACCACCTCCCAGGCTGGAAAACCAAAAGTTTGGGAGCAAGTTGTGTAATATACAGGACATCCCCCACAAAAAATTATCCAGTCCAGTATCAATAGTGCTGAGGTTGAAAAACTAGGCTTTAGTACATTTATTTCTCAAACTTTTAGGAACTTTCATATGTAAATGTGAAAATTGCACTTCTATAGTTTTCTAAATGATATCAGCATTTCAGCATTTCCTTGGTTATACCTGAAACAGTCTCTACTAAGTTTCAGGCTACTGTATAATGCAGTAGACACTAGCTATATGCATCTAATTATGAAATCAAGATAATTCCAATTAATTTGTGTCATAAATATAAAATACTAGATTTCAAAAACAATGTAAGATAAATCATTAAAATTTTAAGTATTTGTTGCATGTTAAATTATAATAATTAGTTATATTAAATTAAATGTACTTTTAAAATGTACTACTCAAAAATGTAAAATTATTATATGTAAAATTAATTAATTGCATTATACTTCTACTGGACAGTGCTGATGCATATGGTTGCTAATCTTTATCACTTTTCACAGAGGCTGTTAGATACAGATACTAATTCTAATTATTCAGCATGCCCAGAATCTGAAGAACCGTATTTTCTTCAATCCCCTCAAGCTGTTATTTGGAAAAAAATTATCCCATTGATTATGTGAAGAGTATGACACAGAATTACACAATTTTGCTTTTGTATTCAGAATACTCCACATATCATCCTAGTTATCAGAACAGACTACCAGTGTCTCAGTGATGTACTACTATTTTAAGAATAGTATGTCTGCAAATACTGTAAAAAAAATTGCCTATGAGCATTTCCCTTGAAGAATGCTGTACTTCTACTTTGTCATGAGAAGCATAAAACTTTAGATGTCTTTGGAAGTGATAGAAGGCCATAATTTATGAGACATAAAATGTGAAGATTAATGAAGAACAAAGCAAAATACTAAAGCCCTTCTAAAGAAAGAATTTCAAGGTGATGATACCTTTTGTCTGAAAGAAATGGTGCTTGCTTGATGAAATGGAAGCAGCAAAAACAAAGTTAGATGCTTGAATTCTACTGTTGTGTTTGGCATGTAATAATTGGATGACCACAGCAGAACAATTTAACTTGCTTGAACATCAGTTAATGTATATGTAAAACGAGAACAAACCCAAAACGTCTGTTCCTAGGAGTCATAAGAGAAAGTGTATATGAAACATTTTTAAAATATTGCACTGTACATATATAAACATATTCTTCAAAATATATTCAAACTGCAGAGTGAATTTGAAAATATGCATACCAGTTTAATAAAACACAAGAGTGTTTTCCAAAATTAGCAATGATTGCTGTGACACAAAAGTTATATCTATATAAATTAATTTTCTTAAAATATGCTATCTGTTTTCAGTGAAATAAGGGCTATAAGTTGCTTTCAAAATAGCTAGTTCCTTGACTTAAGTGGTATTTTGAGGCAATGAAAAAACATCATTTATATTTAAGTACTTGATGTTCAATTATGATCAGCCCTCACCATGCTGATAGTGTTGAAATAATAGCCTTATATTTGGAACACCTAGATTCCATGTTTGTGGTTAAGAGGTAAAGAAAAAAACAAGTTTTTATATTCAAAACATTTCAGAACAAATCCTCATGCAAATATTGGACATATTTATTTCTGAATGTGCAATGACTAAATGAGAAATAAACTAAAACACACTTTAAAAACAAATACGGATTTGGACATTGCATTAAACATTGATTATCCACTCACCCAACTGAAAAGACATTTTTGTCTTATAGCCTTGTTAACCTTTTTGACTTACTCAAGATTGCCTGTTGTTTTCCTTAAAGGTAAAAGTGAACTTTACCAAGTAGAAGACATACGTAAGCAGAAAAAAATGTTCAACGAATAAAAGAGTGAATAAATCTACAACTACTCTGCTATTTCTCTCTATTGCTTTAGTTTAAAGAAATGTTTCACTACTAATGAGCTTCTTTTCTTTAGAGGTTTACTTTCCTCAGTTTTATGTCTTGCAATATGAAGAAGAGATTGATGATTATAATCACTTGGTCTATTTGTAGGTTAGAAATGTGTACTTGAGAAAAACTTCTGGTCTGAAAGTAGTATTTTTAATTTTTCACAATATTCTCCTAATAAGTGTTTACTCATTCAATTGTATCAAATCATATTTAATATCTGTTACTCAAAAAGTAATGGTATTCAACACTTTGAAACAAACTGATTACTGTTAAATAACATGAAATTACAAGTACACAGTGTATTAAGATAGCACTTTGAAGATACATTAAGCAAAGCACATGATGTTCTAAAACTGTATTTCTTAATACAGTAGCTGGTGAAATCTACTTTTGAAACTGTAGCAGAACATAAATGGCAAACTTTTGCTACTAAAAAGATTGTTGGTTCAATGTCTTCTTGTTGTTTATGGTATAGAACTTCAATGTATTACCCTGGAGAAAAGATAGATGATAGAAAAAGAAAGAAAGAAAGAAAGAAAGAAAGAAAGAAAGAAAGAAAGAAAGAAAGAAAGAAAGAAAGAAAGATCTATCCATTCTGGTTTCCACAATTTCCGTTATCAAAATAGAGGCTTCTCACTGATTCCAAACGTACACATAATTTGTACTCATTTTAGCCCTAGTTTCATGAATTTGTCGTTCAGTTCCCTTGCATAAAATATTCTCCACTATCATTTCATTGTAGTAATAACTATCAAAAGTTTTGATATTAAATAATTTCATTGAGTAAGTGGTAAATACACGATGATAGCCAAGTACTTATCACAAATTATCTCCTTTAATTCTTGCAACAATTCAATAAAGCAGGTGTTAGAACAATCACTGTTTCCCAGACAAGAAACCTGAGAATAAAATGGTAAAACAACTTTATCAAAGTACTAACATTATACACTACATTGTGGAAGGATTTGTATTCAAATCTAGTTTTATACTACTACAAGAACTGTGTTTTGACTGTGGTGTGGTACTGCCTATAATGGTATTCACCAAACACTGGTTTTCTTAAGACAATTACACATAACACATCCCATTGATGATTGTTCAGTGAGTTTATTACTTTTAAAAATTGGAAGCCATTATGAATAACTCCATGGACAGAGAGGATATAAAGGTAAGCATCCACCTCCACCACAGACAAAATTTATCCAACCAACTTGAATGACTAAACAAGTTTCTTCTTTCAGAATAACCTTAAAAATGATGGATATACTTTCTCAATCCTTCCAAAATAAAGAGGTTTCCAGTAACAGACATTGGCTGATTTGTTTTTAAAAATCAGATTACCTGTACTCAATTTGATATCACGTGTTTTTGGACAATAACAAGTGTATGGAAGGGCTGTGGATATAGTTCAGTGGCACAAGCACCTGCCTGGCAAATGCAAGGTTCTGAGTTTGATTCCCCATACAAAAACAAAACAAAACAAAAAGCAAACAAACAACAACAACAACAAAACTAATCCAAACTTCAAGGATCAAGTGAATGGAAATAAAATGTTGACATTAGCACTGATTGCTTGCTAGTAACATCTCACTATTAAACAATATATCGGATACGCAATGTAGAGTGAAGAATGGGCACGATGTGCATAGTTCTACTGCAGCCTGGCAGTACTTAAGTCCTATTGCAATGTAAAATAAAATATTTTGCATTACAACAAAATACCCATCGATAAACAGGATAGACAAGAAATCAAACAACTGTTTAATGAACAAGTGTTATAAATGCATGCTCTATTTGGGATAAGGCAGTGAACAAAAGACTTTTAAAAATGTAATCACTCCATAGGAAGAGGCAAAGTATAAATATCTGATTAAAATTATAAGAATATGAAAATTATGTGGGTTTTTTTAACAAGAGAATCTAAATTTAAGTATTTTGTATTTCCTTCTTTGATAAGTAATATATGAGATGAAATTTGTAGGAGCTGAACAGTTTTAACATTGAAGAAGGCAAACACAGAAACAAAACTCAGGCATAGGAAAGAGCATGTGTTAGAGGTCCTGGAGAAAGTTTGGCATGTTCTACAAATTAAGAGAAATTCAGCATGGTTAGTGGATAAATGTACGGTTGAGTCATGAATGAATACATTTTGCATTCCATTGTGTGTAAATACCACATTCTTTTTATCTGTTCATCTTTTGATGAACACATAGGCTGCTTTCAAGATTAGCTACTGTGTTAGTTACTTTTCACTCGTTGCTGAGACAGAATACCTGACGCCCAAAATTAGGGAAGAAAAGGTTTATTTCTTACAGCTCTCAGGGGTTTCCAGTTCATACTCAGTTGGTTCCAAGGCAGCATGGTATGGCGGGGCAGCCATTCATGGTGGCTGCCAAACAGCAAGGTGAACCAGTGAGAGAGAGACAGAGCAAGAGAGGGAGCATGGCCTCCTCTCCTCCTTACCCTGTATGTGGGCTCCATCCCTGGGTGGGAGTAACACTCACGTCATCAATCCCAGCACTAGACAACAAACCAATCACAAACGCCAGACTCAGCCTCATTCAAATTACAAGAGGACTTGGGGGAACTCAGGATCCAACCAATACAGCTACTATGAGTTGTGCTGCTATGAACATGAGTGTGCATGTATCACTGTAATAAGATCACTTTAACTCTTTTGGAAACAGAAGTGAAATAGTTGATCAAGTGCAATTTGTACTTTCACATTTCTGAGAAATCTCCATAAGTGTTACTTAGCCATAGAGAAGGGAAACTTGAGCCATTTGTAGGACAATGGGTACACCTTGAGACCATAATGGGAAGTGAAATAAATCAGACATGCAAATTTAAATATTGCACGATTTCTCTTATATGAAAAATTGAAATTATAAGTCAATTATAAAGCAAAATAAAAGATAATAAGAAACACATAGATAGACATTTTCTAAAAAGGAAGAGAGAATGAACTGAAGGAGAGGAGAAAGGTGAGGGGAGGGGATGAAAATAATAATTGAGATGAGTCCTGTATATGTTCCAACTCTCCAAGATGAATATAATCATTATGAGCTGCAAACACGTACTAGTAAAATAAAAAAAAAGAATATAGTTTGAAAGGTTATAATGATTACAGTTCATTCAGAGTCTTACAGACAATGTTGAGGACAAAGAACACCACTGAATTATTTTGAACACAAGAAAACCATTACACACAGATCCTTTTATCTTTCATTCAAAAAATGTTCACTGAAAATTGTTTAAGTTCTATAAGCTTTATGGAGAGAAGACGTTGATGACAGGACCCCTGTTCTTAAATGCTTCTAGTGAACTTTGAAAAAAAAATCAAAACAATCCTAGTTAAATTTCTTAACAATTCTACCCAGAAGTTATTGAATCATAAAACAAAAATAATAATATCAGTTTAATAATAACTATACAAGAAAAACTGAAGGTCTTACTATGTGTCAAATATTAAGCACATTATCTTAGTAACTTTGCATATACTATTTATACTAAATCCTAAAAGACTAAATTCACCAGAAAGGTTCTTGGGTGTAACAGTGGAATTCTGAAATATAATTTTGTCCATGAAAAATTTACTATATCTCCAACTTTACCTCTTTATACCTTCACTGTACATAATTCTCTTATAACACAGACAAAAATGCATCTCTATTACTTGTTTGCTTTTCCTACCACTGTGATTAATTTGAGGGTAAGGCTGTCTTACTCACTTCTCTGTCTCTAGAATGTATCATATAGCACTGTATCTAGTAATAATTCAATAAATATTTATTCCCTTAAGACCCACACATGTAAATTAATTATTTAAGGACACTATATTAATATCTATAATGCTACATTGTGTATTTTAAGTTATAAGTAATAGATGATCCAAAAAAAAAAGATAATGATAGGTGACCTTAGCTAAGGAAGAACTTGTTGAGATGCTGCAATCTGAAATGAATGTATAATGTGGTGGGGAGGTGTTTCAAATTGCTTTGCTTTGAGATCCACCCCAGAAAGTGATAGAGTACACTTCTATGTATGTCTGCATGGGTTATTGAGGCACAGCATAGGGTCTGTGTCTGGTCTCTGGTCCCTTTCTCTACAGTGTTTTTCTCTTACTTTCCTTCCCAGAATCCATGAACTGAACAGCTTTGCTTGATCATGCCCTTCTGTCATGATGTTTTGGTCTTGTAGCCAGTTGATCATAGACTGAATCCACATAAATTATGAGTCAAATGTCAACTCTCCTTCTTTGAATTGTAGGTGTCCAGTAATTTCTCCCTACAATGAGAAAGCTGATTAATACGTTGTATTATAATAGATTTTGTAGAGGCAGGTGTGTGTGTGTGTGTGTGTGTGTGTTTGACAGAGATAGACAGGAACAGAAACAGACAGACAGAGACCGGCAGAAAGACAGAGAGAGATAGAGAGATAGAGACAGACAGAGATAGAGACAGAGAAACAGAGAGACAGTGAGACAGAGAGATAGAGACAGAGACAGAGATGAAGACAGAGACAGTCATAAAAGATACAGGAACGCTTTGTAAAAATTTATGTGAAAGACAAAGATTTGAAAAGTTCAGGTCAAGTCATATTGGCAAGGATGGAGAAATTGAAGTGAGATGAGACTGAAGAAAAATTTCTTTAGTTATTGAGATGAAAACAATGTATTAGATCCCCAGCATGGGCAGAGTATCACATAGGACCCAGAGAACAAAACCAAATTTTCAACCTTAAAGTTAGTTAATTTTTATAACAGAAGACATCTTATCATACTTCCATAGGTAAACAATTTCCTTTTTTATTTACATTTTTAATTTTTTTTATTTTAAATACACAACAAAACAAACTAAAAAGGGTAAAAACAATACAGAATTTCAAAAAATAGGAAATTAACACTAGTAAATAAATTGCATGTTGTTATCCTGAAAGTAGTTGAACAGATTACAAGATTTAGGTGTAAAAAATGATCAAGCAATCAGATAATGAAAACACAAATTATTCCAGTTGTTTGATGTGAACACATTAGAAAACTTTATTTCTTATAATCCTTAAGATTCATAGTTTTCATAAAATAAAATCTAAGATAAATAATAAAAAATTAACATGTTACTAATTTTTTGCAGGCATGCCACCCATTTCAAAATATGCCAAATATGAAATATTTACTACTTCTGTTTGAAAGTAAACAAAACTTCAGTCACTTTTAGTGAATAAAGTCCCGTTTCAGACTGCTCTTATTTCACAAGAACTGAGTTTAGTATTCAATTGACCCCTCAAGACTCTTTTTCATAAATAAGCATATATTTCTTTTTGAATCTTAACATTCGGTTCTGAGTAATCATGAAGGATAAATATCTCATAATTCTGTTAAAGAAATTGTTGCTTCACAAGTGGATTGAGTTTTCAAAAGGATATGCAGAAAATAGCATTCAATCTTCATTTCACTGTTTCCTTTGGATAGTCAGTGTTTCATATTTCAGAAAACACTTTGTTCCTCCACATAGAATTTTTGTTGGCAGTTTATTTCCCACCATGGTGTTTTGAGTTATGGCTCAAGCCTTTTTACTGACAATGTGTACTTTAACTAGGAAGCAAATACCTACACCAGGGAGGTTTAAATTCATTTTATTTTCATAAAAGCTAATTTCAGTCTCCATTCAGTACATCTCAAAGATGCATTTAAAATCAAGAATAAAGAATTCAAAGCACTTTAGTAGTAGGACCTGAAGTGTAGTCACTGTTCTAGTATTTACTGCTTATGTGGCCTTGAGGATGATACCACTTATAGGGTCCTAGGAATCTAACTGTAAAATGGGAACAACAACATCTACGACTACTGTACTGCTAATATCAGTACTTGAAAGGACCAAATTTTGTATTCCAAAGATAAAGAAAGAGAAAAACATTACCTAAGTATATTTAAATCAAGCCCATCAGTAAGAAGCTAGAGGTGGTGATACATGACTACAAATCCAGTTTTTCAGGAGACTGACTCAATAGGATCATAATTTCAAAACAACCAAGACCTTGTAACAAAATAAAATTTTAAAAGAGCTGAAGGTGTAGCTGAGCGGTAGACCACTTGTCTGATATGTGCAAGGCCCTGGGTGCAGTCACAACTACTGCAAACAAATAAACAGATACCATTAATAAGAGATCAGAGCAGTTTCTCAAGTAACAATATTGTCAGTAGTCATCTCTATGAGATCGTGCTTCATGTGTAAAGGAGGGAAACATAATATAGTAAAAAATGTTAAGTTCTAGTCTGCCTTGTTCTATTCTTTCCTAGGATTCTGGAAAAACATTCTTTAAAAGGATATTATTTACCCTTGGCATTTGATCTCATATTTTGCTAGTTGAAGAAACCATCAATGATGTTAGGAAGATTCTCATGAATGGGATTTCTAGGACCTGCATTTTAGTCATGCATCTCAACTTCCTGCCTGAGTAAACTTAGAAGAATTTCTTCCTCCCTTGATCGTCAGTTTTGTCATCTGTAAAATTAAAATCAAAATTTTTCTGAATATGATATACTATGCAGGATGTTGTTGATCATTGCAAAAGGATTGGTAACCTAATTTCAACTTTTCAAGCTAAATTGCTTCAAAGCTCTTTGCTTCTAGGTTGTTGTATAGTCAGTAATTTGTAGCATCAACCCTCAGAAAAACTGGAGTTATATCTAAGTATTACCCTTCTTCAAGTGTCCTAACACAAACCAGATTTTTTTCCATTAGATATCATCCAGATGACCTAATATTCATAGCCTGTCAACTCTAACCAGCACCTATATGGGTAATTTGCCTATGACAAAGTCTTTTAAGGTAGTCACTGGTCAATCTCATTCATTTTGGAGGCGTAGAGATCCACTTGATATTTATTTATTTCAACTGCCATTTTCTCAAATGGCATTTCATTAAAAGGAAGTAAGTAGAAGGTTATATAGAAGGAATACATGGAATATCTGGTGGTAATGAGGACTCCATGTGGGATTTAAATCATACCTGCAGTATGCCTGATCATAATACTAAATGTGACAGAAAATTTATTGGATAGAAAATGGATATGGAAATTGTAATGAGTGGGTAATTAAATAAAATATTATGCTACTCCGTTATGGTCTTGAAGGTAATGGAATATCATTTTTACATTCAATGATTAGTTAAAATACTAAATAATTATGATATGATAGTGATGATGACAATGGTGATGACTCACATTCATGATGTCAACCTGAAACACAAGGTGTTTCTGATTTTCTAAAGTACAAATGATTTGTTTCTGCTATAAAAAGGTTACTAAATCCGTAAAATTTCATTAAATTGCTTTGAATGATAAAATTTGATGCAGCATGATGATGATGTGTGCTTTGGTTTAAAATGTTTTTTTTTTTCTTTCTTTTAACTTGTCAGCAACCAAACTGAATTTCTTGACTTCAGAACATAAGACTTCTGGTAAGTTCTAAGTCTTCTGGAAAATTGATTTTCCTGTACACATTGCTACAAGTGCCTCATGCTGATGAATGACCCTGCTAGTGAAACACAATTTCTTCTAAATCAACAAATAGTTGTTATAAAGGCTCCAGGTCAGTGATGGCGAAACTTTCAGAGGTTTCGGTAGTACAAACAGCCTACCGATGCATGCATGGCCTAAGATTCAACACCACTCCTCAAAGTCTTGCTCTATTTTTACAACAAAAGCTTCCATTATCTGCCCATTAATCTCTGTGAGATTCAAATATGAGGAAATTTCCAACAGGTTCTCTTCTTTTCTTAACTATTGTTAATTATTTCTTAAAATTCTGAGAAGGGTGCCCAATTGTCATGAGAGGATATTGAGATAAAATATGGATCAGGTTATATCTTATGGGATGGCACTATTCAAGTACTAGTAGAAAAGTTCTTCAATTAGGATTATGTTATAAAATTTGATCAATTATTTTTGATGGCAGGAATGAAACGAGAAGTGAAGAAGGGAAAGAACAAGAAAAAAGGAAAGAAAGTGAAAGATTAGTCCTCAGGAAGTACTGTAGTCTGAATATTCAAGTACATTCAAAGTTCAGAAGATGAAATACAATACCAAATAAGATAAGAGATGGGACATTTAGGTGAAGCCTTCAATACTGGGATTAGGGTCCTTTTAAGAGGCTTAAGGGAGGATCTTCATTCATTTCATCAGGTGAGGATACAGAAATTTTCATCTATGAGAAATCACTCCATGCCAGACATGAAAGATGTTGGCACATTTATCTTGGAGTTCTCAGCCTCCAGAGCTGTGAGCAATACACCTACATTGCTTATAAAACAGTCAGTCTAAGAAATTTTCATATAGGACTGTTATGGTTTATGATCCTGTGGCCCTGCCAAGTCTCACGTAATCATGGCATGGACACGGCTGAGTGTGGCATTTGTGACTGGTTTGTTGTCTAGCACTGGGTTTGGCGGTGTGAGTGCTGTGCCCATCCAGGGGTGGAGCCAACATACAGTGTAAAGGTGAGAAGAAGGCGTGTTTTCTCTCTCTTGCCGGTTTCTGTCTTGCTGTTGGCAGCCGCCATGAATAGCAGCCCGCCACACCACTCTGCCTTGTAACCAGCTGAATATGGATTGAAATCTCCAAGAACTGTAACAAATAAATCTCTCCCTTCCTAATTTTGGGCATCAGGTATTTTGTCTGAGGAACAAGTAAAAAGTAACCAAGACAAGTAATTCAAATTGAGCAAGACAAAGAGCATTTTGTGATTATTAGACTTGAATCTACATAGAGATGAGCCATTTTTGTTGATTCCAAGAAGAATAGCATTTCCTTGAAAAGTGTTCTCACTTAGCTGTGATTATATCAGTATTTTACTGTATTTTTAAAGTTACATTAAAAGAGAATTTTTATTAAAATAATGTAATTATATTGAGTCTTGGGGCTTATTCTTAGACATGTCCACTCAATATTTATTCCCACTACTTTTTCAGCAATATATCTTTTTCCCATTCTGGTTTTGTGTAGACAGTAATTTTTAATAAGTGATGTGTGGGATCTGTAGCTGAATTTCTGTTAACAATAATATAATATAATACCGGCAGATTTCAGACCTCAATTAGCAACAAACATCATCTCTCTTGATATAGTATTAGAAAAAAAGCAGCATAATTCTTCCCATTTCTTATGATGAGCAACTTTTAATAGAATAGGAAAATTGCTATCTGCCTGAATGGTCTTTTATTCTCCCTCCAGGAAATTATCTTTGTAGCTAAAACATTTGAGAAATGTTGGTGGAGACAACATATTTATTTATTAATATATAACTTTTCGTCTTTTTCCAGCTACACTTTTATTCTTGATAGATTCGACATCTCTATTCTTTTCTGTAGGCCCTAGTTTCAGTAATCGAAATCCTCCAATGGCAGTGCTTACTGCAATAGCATGTCCACTCTTCTCAAAGGAAACTCCTGCTCCCATTATAAGGGAACTCCACATTATTGTCTCTCTTGTCAGGGGCCTGGGATGCTATGTCTTCATTCACTCACTGCACACAACCCAACTGTAGAAATCTTTCCTAAGAATAAGGACTTTAGTGTGTTTCTTGGGTAAGTGGTTCTTATTTTAATTTTAATAGTAAGAGGATAATGATAGAGGACAGAGAATAATTCTAATACTGCTTTCTGAGCAGCCTTAAACTAAAAGAAGAAACAGAAGCCTAATTCACCATTAAGGTGTGTGTCCTGTGTGTTCCTCCTCTGCAGAGGATATATCTTCAGAAGATAGACTGGAAAATAGCTAGTTTCTATCAACCTAAAACACTTTCCCTGAGATGACTGCTCAGAGATAGTGCTTTGTTCTGGGTATCTATATCACAGCAAACTAACTGTGCTTAAGGAATATGAAGCTCATTTGTTTTCTGCTCTTACCAAACCAACCAAGCAAAGATACAGGGAACAATGAATTTTGCCATTATCTAAAAAAATGAATGCTTGAAAAATCTTTCTACAGAATGAACCCAGTACAATGACAGTTTCTCAAGGTTTAGTAATCAACATCAGATAACTAAATTTTTTCTAAGCATCAAATGTCACAAAAAAGCATGAACTGGTCACTAAAGTATATATGTATAAAATATCTTTGGGAATACTGGAGTTTCATATAAGGCATGTTTTGCTCAAGGAGACATTTATTTAAATTTTAAACATTGACCTTTCAGCATGAAATGTTTGGTTAAGTACAATTTTTTTGACACCACAGTCACAAAAAATTATGTATATGTTAATTTTTTAAAATACTTCCCGTGTGATCAGGATTTTGTTCAAAAAGTCTTTGCCTGCACATCCATCTTCAAGAATTCTACCTATTCTCTCTTCCAGCAGATTTAGTGTTTCTATTTTAATATTTAGATATTTGAACCATTTCAATTTTAGTTTAGTGCATGGTGAGAAATGCATGTCTAGTTTTAGTCTTCAGTATGTGGAAAGCTAGTTCAATTCCAATGTCATCACAGAGAATGTTCATTAAGATTTACCTGTAATTTTTCAGTTGGATCCTTCTCTGGTTTTGATATCAGTAATACTTGCTGCAAAGAATGACTTTGGGAGTACTGCTTCCATTTCAGTTTCATTAAACAGTTTGAAAAATAGTAGCATTAGATCTCCTCTTAAATTCTTGTAGAATTTAGCAGTGAATCCATCAGGACTTGAGATTTGCTTTGTTGGTAGGTTTTTGTTTACATCTTCAATGTCATTGACTGACACTGGGTTACTTAGAATTTTTGTATTTTCTTGATTCGACTTTGGTAATTCATATGTATCTAGGAATCTGTCCATTTCTTCTGTGCTATACACCTTATTAGAATAACGATTCTCAGAGTAGGTATTGATAATCTTCTGGATTTCTTCAGGATCCATTATGGTTTCATCTTTTTCACTCCTAATTGCATGGATTTGAGTCTTTTTTTCATTTTTTGATAAGGCTAGTTAAGGGTTTATCAATTTTATTTAATCTTTCAAAGGACGACTGGATACCCTCTTTAATAAATGGTACTGAAAACCTTGCTTTCCACATGCTGAGGACAAAATCCAGGTTATTTTCCTGTACTGATATTGGTTTCTGTTCTTGAGTTTCTGCTATAAATTGTGCTTCTCTGTATGTTTCTTTCCTCCCTGTTTTTGGAGCATCAGCTTGTCTTTGACATCAATTTCCTGCCAAACAAAAAGATTACTGATATTCGGAACATTCAACTTTTTCTTATTATGTAGATAGCAGTGATGTTGTACAAACTCCTTACATGCCAAACAAGAATTTGTAAAAATATTTACATTTTAAAATGTACTTTCTTCCTGTGAATCAATTCAATGCACAGGCAATTGCAAACTGAACACCATTTTCCAAGGAAACTGACAGGTTGTATCTAATGTTCATATGGATTAATCGATTACATAGGTTTTCAGCTTCAAAAAATAGAAAATCTTTTTCTAAAACAACCAAGTAAAACAACATGTAATATATCTAGAAGTCGACAAAATATGTTGATTCGAAACAGGAGACAGTTGTTGTTTTACCAAAGTCTTGAAAGACTTAGTCTCTTTCCTCCGAAAATTTTTGCATTAGCTACACCTCAGCATGGCTGTAATATGGTTTCAGCAGTTCCATAAAAAATGTGCAGAGGAATAGATGACAGTCGTGTCCTCTTTTACATTTTAGAAGTAAATAAGCCATTCTTAGAATAACCCCATGAGCATTCTTAGACTAATGTCTACCAAGGCAAATCAGATTAGTCTGATGAGGTTAAAATGATTAGAGTCAAACATACAAAGCTGGTGAATTTCATGCTCCCCTGACACACAAGACTATATGGAATAAGGCAGACTCCAGGTTAAAATTCATGATTTCAAAATGGAGGAAGGGGAGATTGATTAATGAGTAGATATTCAACAGCACATGATATATATGGTAAATGTGTAAGGGTAGCAAATTTAGTTTTAAAAAATAGCAACAAAGATAGTGGTGAGATACGTTGCTCTACATCAATACTTATTGCAAAGTAGCATTTACTAGAACAGTATTGTTATTGACACAAAATGAACACGTGGATCAATGTGCAAGGAAAAAAAACTATAGAATGGCATTCAAATCAATGGGAAAAGATTAATGCTTTAATAAGACTTGTTGGGTAATTGTGTTACTTGTACTTTTGAAAGAATATTGTTATGGATTTCACTTATGGATGATCGTCATGGAAGCATAGCAGATGAAGCATTCACAGAGAGCTCTGTGATGTGCACCAGAGTCAGAATTGATAGAAGCACTACCCACTAGATTATACCCTGGATATTATAGTGATCAAATAAAATACAGAAAATGGGAAAGCTAAAATAAGAAACGAAGTCACAAATAAACTCCAGAACTCACCAGCCTAAGTCTGGAGGTGCTACTACTCACAGACCAGCTGAGCCATGCAGATTCCTAGTTGGAACAGAATATGCTATAATGTTAGCAAAGACTCTACCAAATCACCATTGAGGATCCCAGCCCAGCTCTGAAGGCTTAGCCAGTGATTTAGCCATTTTTCATTGCAATGCACAAAACTGTCAGAGAAAGAAGGTCAGAGGGTGGCTGCAGCCTGGCACTTACTTCAGATGCCATTGTTCCCCATCTCCAGTGGAACTCTGCAGTCTTTCTGCTAGGACACAGTTCAGAATCTATTGTAATAATAGCAGAGTCCTGATTTAGGAATGTGGAGCTCAACCAAGGATCAGAGTTCTAGCTATCTGTGAAATATTAAATCTTTCAAGGGAAGAATAGGGGCAACTGTAGCTGTGCACTTTCTTTAGTTCCCACTCCTCGTGTTGCAGCTTAAGGGTTGGCATTCCTGCTTTTCAAGTTCTGGGCATGGAAATATCAAAACTACATTTAGAGTGAAGAGACAGTTAGGAATGGTGACCTCTAAATAGAGATGAAAAGACTGCATTAACTGAAAAAACCTCTTCTTTACTCCCTGGACCACACCAAAATCATAGAGAGCTGAGGGAGCTGGAAAAAAGGAAGGACAGTTTAGAGACACAGTGAAAAAGACAAAGGGAAAATATCCTAAAGTTCTTGGTGAAACTCCAGGCTGAAACTCACTGAAGGCCCCAAGTAAATGTTCCATCAAGCATCTTGAAAAAATAGAGGGTCCAAAATACAGAGAGCTAGAAACAGCAGGATTGGAATTGGGCCTTGGGACTTCCCACAAACCTATCAGCAGACAGAATATGAAACAAATTTGAGACTCTACATTCTCAGACTCCCTTATACCCAAAGTGTGGATGAAAGACTTAAGTGGCTAAATAACTGTATATGGGTGTGGATTAATGTTTTAATTTCTGTGTGGGTTTCTGTAATTGCTTCAAACACACATAAACACTCTCAAGTTTTCCATTTACTTTTCCTTCTCCTTTTTTTTTTTCTTCTTGACTTCTCATATAAACTTTTCTTTCCTTCCTTTTGTTTTTCATGTAACCTTTTCAATCTCCTCATCTTAACCACTCTGGTCTAGAATAATAATAATAATAATAACAACATAATCAATTTTCTCATTTCCCTCCTATTTTTTAAATTTTTACTTTGCATAATCTCATTTCATTTTATTATTTCCCACCCACCTTTTCATTTTTCTTCCTAGCTCTCAACCTATACTTTATCACTACTATTCCTTTAACTTCCTCTGTTATTGTGAATTGTATAAATATTCAAACAAGTTTTAAATTAAATGCTGATATATAATTGGTCCTTTGAATGTTGTTCTTATAATTTTAATTGATGTCTTTGGTTCTTTGAATGTTGTTTTTATGTATAATTGTTTTGTTCTCACAAAACAATGATAGAGACTAAACATATTCCCTGAAAAAGATAGAATATGAGTTGACAAACTGCCTTACACTGAAAGCCAGGGTCATATCATAAGGAAAAACTCACATGCTAGCTATATCTCTATTATAATAGCATAGACTGCTATCCCAAATTAACCACAATATACTACACAAAAATCATGAAAAAACAAGGTAATAAAATTCCTTGAAAAATTAATAGCTCCCAGAAAACTGAGATCACAGGTACTGAAACAGTTATATTTACAAAAAAGCTCAAAAAAGTAGCTAAAATAATTGAAAAGATGAAAATCAGGATCAATAAAGATACGCAAAAATCAAATACTATTATTTTCAATGAACTAAAAAATATGTATATAAGCATTCAAGTATTCAATTAATAGGATTATTACTGAATTTAAAGAAGATACTAATAAGTAGCTGAAGGATTTCAGTAAGGAAATACAGGATAAAAATTACCAATTTGGTAAGGAATTAAAATTGTAAAAAAAAAAAAAAGAAACAAGCAAAAACATTGGAAATGAAAAAACAGAACAGAAATTTTGGGCAATAGGTATGACCAATGAGAAAAGACATGCAAAAATTGAAGACTAAATCGATATATTATGTAATTCACTCAATGATACTCTTAAGACAGGATGCCATGAGAGCTATGCCATGACTCAATTAAAAAAAAAACTAAAAAAATACCTACAGAGATTTCGAACATGACACTAAAAGTATAAATATTCATTCACTGAAACTACCAAACCAATACTGCAGAAATACTCAAAGGAATGCTAAATAGATAAAATGAGGTCAAAATCACCATGGAACTCAAAGGAAATAATGCGTCTAATTGGGAAAGCTGTTAAAAAAGGGAAAAAAAATTAAAAGTCAGCACTGAAAAAATAATAAATTGAAAGCAGTCATGAAATGCCTTTAAATAATTACATTTAATGTAAGTGGATTTAACTCCTCTATCAAAAGGCAAAGACCAGCCAATTGGACCAAAAGGCAAAACTCTAAGTTGCCTACAGGAGACACATCTTATCCATAAAGAAACATAAAATCTAAAAGTGAAAGGATGATATATGTTATTCCATTTATTAGGAGTCCAAAAACAAACAGAAGTAGATATTCTATCTTCAAAGTGAGCCTCAACCTAAAATTAATCAAAAGAGAAAAAGAAGGTCACTACATACTATTAAAGGGAACAATTCAACTGGGAGAGATAACAGTTACCAATTTTTGATGCACTCAATTTCATTAAAAAAACTACTCAAAAGAACAGAGATAACAGCACTTCCTGCAAAATGGCCAACCTGATGACTCTGCTGTAGGGAGGCTCCCTGGAATATACCTCCCAAATGCTGGAATACAAAATAATACAATAACAGAAAGAAGGAAAGGGGAGGGAGATGGATCCTCAGGACCTAAGAGGAGTCTAGGATGAGAACTGTAGCCCATGGAAAGAGTAAAAAAAAAAAAGAAGAAGTAAACAAACAAAGGTGGCGGCGCCTCTGACCGGAGCTCAATCCAATCAACACGGACCCAAACTGGGAAGGTGCGATTAAAGTGCTTGAGACGCGTGATTGAACTTCTGTGGCTAAGACGGAGACGGCTATCCATCGTGGAAAGAGGTGATCGTGAGCTGGTGAGTGAGTAAACTCGGCGGGCCCCAGCTCCCCACCCCCCACTCCCCAGGGAGAGCGAGGAACAGGCTTCCATCTTGAGACTGGAACTGCACCTAATTAGGCACGGTTCCTTGCCCACAGCAGGCCCTGGAGGGTCCTGGCAGAATCTGCACGGGTGCCCTGGGGGTGATAGAGGAAATTAGGCGGACAGCCCTATCCACGCGCACTTCACCAGACATCCACAGAGCAGAGGCGGGCTGGGGAAACACAGCAGAGCCCAGGAAAATGCCAAGAAGGAAAGGTAGAGGGCGCTCTCCGGACTCTGATACAAGCAGCACTAACCCGATTGATGTAAAGGCAGACAAGGTTGGGAGTCCAAAAATTAAACTCTCAGAGGAGATGACAACCGAAGTGGGGAGACAACTCCATGAAGCTATGAAAGAAATTAAAGCGGCACTGTTAGCCCAACTGAGAATTGAAATGAAATTAATAATAGGGCAATCCCTTAGCGCCTCTAAAGGAGACATAGCCGGAAAGG
>RJWM01018610.1:0-40698 GCA_004363535.1 Dasyprocta punctata
TCAGGAAGCAATATGGACTGCCTTCCGGGGTCCTGACACCAGGACCCTGGAGGAGAACGAGAAGGGCCCCTCGCTGGCACCCGGCCCAGCCAGCACAGCCCGATTTCCACAGGCACAGATCAGGAAACAATATGGACTGCCTTCAGCTGTCCTGACCCCAGGACCCTAGAGGAGAAAGAGCATGGCCCCTTTCAGGACCTTGGCCCGGATCCAGCGGCCCTAGCTGCGCAGGCAGCGATCAGGAAGCAATATGGACTGCCATCTGGGGTTATGACCACAGGACTCTGGAGGAGAAGGAGAAGGGCCCCTTGCTGTGACCTGGCCTGGCCCGCCCATCCCAAGCAGTGCAGGCACTGATCAGGAAGCAATATGGACTGCCTTCTGGGGTCCTGACCCCAGGAACCTGGAGGAGAAGGAGAAGCACCCCTCACGAGGCCCTCTCCCAGCCCGCCCGGCCCGAGGGACACAGGCACCGATCAGTAAGCCATATGGACCACCTTCCGGGTTTCTGGACCCAGGTCCCTGGAGGAGAACGAGAAGGGCCCGTCTCTGGGCCTGGGCCTGAGCTGCCTGGCCTGAGCGGCGCAGGGAACGATCAGGAAGTATTATGGACTGGTTTCCTGTGTCCTGACCCCAGGACCCTAGAGGAGAACGAGAAGGGCCCCTCACTGGGCCCCACCCTGGCCCACCCGGCCCGAGCGGCACAGGTACCGATAAGGAAGCAATATGGACTGCCTTCTGGGATCCTGATCCCAGGACCCTGGAGGAGACCGAGAAGGGCCCCTCGAAGTGTCCTGGCCTGGCCCGAGTAGCCCAGGCACTGATCAGGAAGCCATATGGGCTGCCTTCCATGGTCCTGACCTCAGGACCCTGGAGGAGAACGAGAAGGGCCCCTCGCTGGGTCCCGGCCCGGCCTGCCCTTCCCGAGCAGCACAGGCACTGATCACGAAGCAATATGGACTGGTTTCCGGGGTCCTGACCCCAGGACACTGGAGGAGAACGAGAAGGGCCCTTCGCTGGGCCGCGGCCCGGCCCGAGCAACACAGGCACCAATCAGGAAGCAATATGGATTGCCTTCCGTAGTCCTGCTTCCAGGACCCTAGAGGGGAATGAGAATGGCCGCTTGCTTCGCCCCTGCCCAGCCCGACTGGCGAATGCACTCATTAGGAAGCAATATGGACGGCCTTCCAGTGTCCTGACCCCAGGACACTGGAGGAGAATGGGAAGGGCCCCTCGCTGGGCCCTGGCCCAGTCTGTCCGGCCCGAGCGGTGCAGGCACCTATCAGGAAGCAATATGGACTGCCATCCGGGGTCCTGACCCCAGGACCCTGGAGGAGAACGAGAAGGGCCCCTCACTGGGACCCGGCCCAGCCAGCCCAGCCTGATTGGCACAGGCACAGATCAGGAAACCATATGGACTGCCTTCAGCTGTCCTGACCCCAGGACCCTAGAGGAGAATGAGAAGGGTCCTTTGCTGGGCCCTGGCCCAGCCCGAGCAGTGAATGCACCAATCAGGAAGTAATATGGACTGCCTTCTGGTGTCCTTACCCCAGGACCCTGGAGGAGAACGAGAAGGCCCCCTCAGTGGGCCCCAGCCTGGTCCGCCTGGCCCAAGCGGTGCAGGGACTGATCAGGAAGCAATATGGACTGCCTTCCGGGGTCCTGACACCAGGACCCTGGAGGAGAACGAGAAGGGCCCCTCGCTGGCACCCGGCCCAGCCAGCACAGCCCGATTTCCACAGGTACAGATCAGGAAACAATATGGACTGCCTTCAGCTGTCCTGACCCCAGGACCCTAGAGGAGAAAGAGCATGGCCCCTTTCAGGACCTTGGCCCGGATCCAGCGGCCCTAGCTGCGCAGGCAGCGATCAGGAAGCAATATGGACTGCCATCTGGGGTCATCACCCCAGGATCCTGAAGGAGAAGGAGAAGGGCCCCTTGCTGTGTCCTGGCCTGGCCCGCCCATCCCAAGCAGTGCAGGCACCGATCAGGAAGCAATATGGACTGCCTTCCGGGGTCCTGACCCCAGGATCCTGGTGGAGAACGAGTAGGACGACTCCATGGTTCCTAGCCCAGCCCGCCTGGCCATAGTGACACTGGCACGGATCAGATCAATATGGACTGCCTTCCAGGGTCCTGACACCTGGACCCTGGAGGACAACAAGTAGGGCACCTCACTGGTCCCTGGCCCGGCCCACCCGGCCCGAGTGCCGCAGGCATCAATCAGGAAGAAATATGGACTGCCTTCCGGGGTCCTGACCCCAGGACTCTGGAGGAGAACGAGAACGGCACCTCGAGGGTCCCCGACCCGCCCTGAGCAGCAAAGACACCGACCAGAAAGCAATATAGACTGCGTTCTGGGGTCCTGACACCCGGACCCTGGAGGAGAACGAGAAGGGCCCCTCCCAGGCACCCAGCCCAACCCGAGTGGGGAAGGAACCGATCAGGAAGAAATATGGAATGCCTTCAGGGGTCCTGACCCCAGGACCCTGGAGGAGAAAGACAAGGGCCCCTTGCTGAGCCTGCCCGGCCCGAGTGGCACAGGCACAGATCAGGAAGCAATATGGACTGCCTTCCCTGGTCCTGACCCCAGGACACTGGAGGAGAACGAGAAAGGCCCCTCGCTGACCCCCGGCCTGGCCCGAGGGTCGCAGGCACCGATCAGGAAGCAATATGGACTGTCTTCTGGGGTCCTCACCCCAGGATCCTGGAGGAGAATGAGAAGGGCCCCTTGCTGAGCCTGGCCCGTCCCGCCTGGCTCGAGCAGCGCTGCCACCGATCAGGAAGCAATATGGATTGCCTTCCAGGATCTTGACCCCAGGACCCTGGAGGAGAATGAGAAGGGCCCATCGCTGGGCCACAGCCCAACCTGCCTGTCCCGAGCAGCACAGGCACCAATCAGGAAGCAATATGGACTGCTTTTCTGGTTCCTGAACCCAGGACCCTGGAGGAGAATGAGAAGGGCCCCTCGCAGTGCTGCGGCCTGGCCTGAGCAGCACAGGCACCGATCAGGAAGCAATATGGACTGCCTTCCTGGGTCCTGACCCCAGGATCCTGGAGGAGACCGAGAAGGGCCCGTCGCAGGGCCCCGGCCTCACCAGAGCAGTGGAGGCACCTATCAGGAAGCAATATGGACTGCCTTCCGGGGTCCTGACCCCAGGACCCTGGAGGAGAATGAGAAGGGCCTCTCGCGGGGGCCCCGGCCCGAGCGGTGCAGGCACTGATCACAAAGCAATATGGACTGCATTCCAGTGTCCTGACCCCAGGACCCTGTAGGAGAACGAGAAGGGCCTCTCGCGAGGCCCCGGCCCGAGCGGCGCAGGCACTGATCACGAAGCAATATGGACTGCCTTCTGGGGTCCTGACCCCAGGACCCTCGAGGAGAATGAGAATGGCCCCTCGCTGGGCCCTGGCCCGGCCTGACCGGCCCAAGTGGCACAGACAGCGATCAGGAAGCAATATCGACTGCCTTCCCTGGTCCCGACCCCAGGAACCTGGAGGAGAACGAGAGGGGCCCCTCGCTGGCCCCGGCCCGGCCCGCCCGGCGAGAGCAGCTCAGGCAACAATCAGGAAGCAATATGGACTGTCTTCCGGGTTCCTGACCCCAGGACCCTGGAGGAGAATGAGAAGGGCCTCTCGAGGGGGCCCCGACCCGAGCGGCGCAGGCACCGATCACAAAGCAGTATGGACTGCATTCCAGTGTCCTGACCCCAGGACCCTGGAGGAGAACGAGAAGGGCCTCTCGCGGGGCCCCGGCCCGAGCGGCGCAGGCACCAATCACAAAGCAATATGGACTGCATTCCAGTGTCCTGACCCCAGGACCCTGGAGGAGAACGAGAAGGACCCCTTGCTGGGCCCACTCCCGGCCCACCCAGCCCGAGCAGCAGAGGCACCGATCAGGAAGCAATATGGACTGCCTTCCGGGGTCCTGGCCCCAGGACCCTGGAGGAGAATGAGAAGGGCCCCTTGCAGGGCCCCGGCCTGGCCCAGCCGCCCCGAGCAGCACAGGTACGAATCAGGAAGCAATATGGACTGCCTTCTGGGTTCCTGACCCCAGGACCCTGGACGTGACCGAGAAGGAACCCTCGGAGTGCCTGAGCCTGTCCCAGGCAGTGCAGGCAAGGATCACGAAGCAATATGAACTGCCTTCATGGGTCCTGAACCATGACCCTGGAGGAGACCGAGAAGGGCCCCTCCCAGGGCCCCTGCCTGGTCTGAGCAGCGCAGGCACCTATCACGAAGCAATATGGACTGCCTTCTTGGGTCCTGGCCCCAGGGCCCTGGAGGAGAATGAGAAGGTCCCCTCGCGGGGCCCTGGCCCAGCCTGCCCGGCCCGAGCGGCACAGGCACTGATCAGGAAGCAATATGGACTGCCTTCAGTGGTCCTGACCCCAGGACACTGGAGGAGAATGAGAAAGGCCCCTCGCTGACCCCCGGCCTGGCCTGAGTGGCGCATGCACTGATCAGGAAGCAATATGGACTGCCTTCCGGGGTCCTGACCCCAGGACCCTGGAGGAGAATGAGAAGGGCCCCTCATGGGGCCCTGTCCTGGCCCACCCAGCCCGAGCGGCACAGGCACCCATCAGGAAGCAATATGGACTGCCTTCAGTGGTCCTGACCCCAGGACACCGGAGGAGAACGACAAGGGCCCCTCGCTGGGCCCTGATGGGCCCAAGGTACGCAGGCAATGATAGGATGCAATATGGACTTCCTTCCGGGGTCCTAACCCCAGGACCCTGGAGGAGAACGAGAAGGGCCTCTCGTGGGGCCCTGGCCCGAGAGGCGCAGGCACTGATCAGGAAGCAATATGGACTGCCTTCCGGGGTCCTGACCCCAGGACCCTGGAGGAGAACGAGAAGTGCCCCTTGCTGGGCCCAGACCCCACCCAAGCGGCTCAGGCACCGATCAGGAAGTAATATGGAGTGCCTACCGGGGTCATGATCCCAGGACCCTCGAGGAGAACAGAAGGGCCCCTCGCTGGACCCTGGCCCAGCCTGCCCGGCCCGAGCGGCACTGAGGTGCTTGGAATCAGGGACAAACAGTATTCTCCCCGCCTCCCTGTCCCTGGTCAGGATCCTGCTGTTTCTGAGGTCTGGCTAAATTGATAGCAACCAAGGAACATCAACCAACTTTTGTTTTGCAGAGTTTTCCAGGCCTCTGGTCAGCAACCCAAGCATCTCCTTACAGCTGGCAATGTAGCAAGTATGGGGGATTCTCTTCTGTCTTGTCTTTTATTATTAATAAAATATTTTTAAAAATATGATGGTCAATCATTGTTTTTTTAATCTACTCTTCCAGGCTTGTCTGTTTTGCCCTGCTCTGAAAAGAGGGATGTTGTATCACTTGTTATAAACAAACAAGTTACTGAGATTCTTTTGATGTTCTTAAATCTATGTTCTCTCTTTTGTTAAGATTCGGTATTTTTATTATGTTCTTTTTGTTGTAATGTGACCCCTCCTTGTTGCCTGAGTACACCCCCGTCCTTTTCCTGTAAGAACGCAATGCCCTGATGAACACAAGTTGTTCTTTCCCAAGCGCCGTGTTCCTGTTCTGTATTGCGCCGCTTTCCCGAAACCAAGCGGAAACTTGGAAAATCCCCCAACGATTGTTAAGCTACCCCCACCCCAGATGTTTGCCGTTTGTGGTTTTACTGCTTACAAGCTGCTTGTATCTTAGGCTCGGCACACAGTCTTCCCTATGTATAGGGATGCTGTGTCGCTCGGGCCCGTGCTATTAAAGAGCTCTATTTTTCTAATTGGCCTTTAGATTGGAATTTTTGTTGGGGGGCAGAGCACTGGATACATCACTTTTCAAGTTCATAATTTCTTCTCTTCTCTCCACGCTACTGTTTATCCTACCAATACACTCTTAGTTGATGTATTTTTCTTTTATGAAAATTCCATTTGCTTATTCCTTATATTAATTTTCTATTTCTGCATTGAGAATTTCTATTTCTTTTCTGAATCTCTTTTGTTTTTTACTTTTTATTTTTTATTTTTGTTTTGTTTTGTTTTTTGAGACAAGTCCTCAAACTCATGGAGAGTCTCCCACCTCAGCTTCCCGTGTGCTGGAACTACAGGTGTGCACCACCACAACCTCTCAAAGATTTCTCAAAAATTTTTGACTGGATCTGAATTGCCTTCTGTTTCCTTTGCATATAGTTTATCTGGCTTGGAAGCCTAAAGCATTTTAAACACAAATGAGAGATCTGTGCTTATTATTGTTTATTATCCTTCCTCATTTATTGACCCGCATTTCACTCCTATTCACACTTATTCAATGGATTCTAAAAGGAAGATGTTTATTCTGCTTATAAAGGTTGGTCACAACATGGGTTGAATCATAGTCTCTGTCACCTGTTACTGCGTCTCAAGGAAAAGGCCTCTCTTACCCCCCTCTTTGTTCTTACATTTGGCACAGTTTTCAAAAACCCTTTTATCAGACCTAGGAACTTTTATATGTCTCTGAAAATTTTGTGCTTAACCTTTTCAAATATATCCTTTTTTAAAAATTTATTTTAAAAAGAAAAGAGAATAAAAGTGATGGTACAGAATTAAAAAAAATAATAGGAGATTAATGATGGTTAATATATTGCTCATTGTAATCTTCAAGTAGTTTTTCAGAATATAGATATAGACATGGAAAATTGATCAAACAATGTTCTTACAGAATATCTTATATTTGTCCTTGATTGTAAATATTATCTTCTATATTTGTACATCTCAGAAGATGAAAATGAACATGAGAAATTCCACAGATCCATCACATAGTTGTCGTTCTGGATGCTGAATTTCAAAATATTTTATGATCTCTCATTCTTCTTGAATATTTCTTCTGTCTTATGGTCTCTCTTTTCTCATCTGGCCTATGGAAATCTGGTTTCTAAAGTCAAGAATAGCTTTGGATGTCTAAACCTCCCTTTGTTTGTCTTTCTTCCAACTTTCAGTACCTTTTCAATCAATATGTGCCAGTAAAATACACAGGCACTTTTCTCCAGTGTAATGTTGCCAAATGCTTAATTAAATAAATGAATTCATTCTTCTCAAATCATTCATTTGAAGGGAATTCAAACCTCTTATGGTAACCTGTGGGTATGTAGAAACGTGCATTAATCCCTTTCCCTCCATTTATATGGATATAAACCTTCTAAGTCACATATCTCTTTTTTATGTTAACTGCAGTTTGCATTAAGAGATAATATTTTCCCATAATATATTTATGGGGCATTAACCTACAATTGGCTAAAGTTGCAACATAAGAAATTAGCATAAAAGTGTTTTACATGATATTGATACATCCTCAACGCAGCTGTTAAGGAAAAACAAAATGCCGTCACAGATAAACACACACACAATTTTATATTACCATAAAATATATCCAACTTTGTAAAAATTTAATATAAGGCACTTAAGAAAAATAAAATCTTGGACTTGGTGTTTCGACGAGTCATAGATCCTTTTTCTAGCATAAACAAGGCCCTGGATTAGAACTCCAGCACTGCCAAAAAAATTGAAGTCTGAAATAAATATTCTTAATATGTATATATGACTATGAAAATCTTGATATGCATCTGAGGTTTAACTTGCATGGGAAAAGCACACATAATCCATCTAATGTTTTTTAATCATATAAAATAATAAAGATCATCACTCAGTTTCCCCAATCCTTGGTGTCAACACATCACGAATTTTTCTTATGTTTATGAGGCGATATATTTCAAATTGCCCAAAAAAACCATTGTTGTACCTGTTATGGCTTGTATCTAGATGTCCCCCAAAAGCCTCATGAACTCACAGGTGGGGATTTACAGGGATGGTTCAATGTAGGCTGTGTGAATATGGATCAAGGGTTGCTATAGCGAAATTAGCCCATTGATTTGGTTTAGCATATTTATGGGTGTAGAGAATGCGAAGGCCCATGCTGGATGGAGAAGGGGGAGCACCATTCAATATGCTGGTAGCCTGAATGAAATAAAAGGGAAACAGAAGCTTGATGCTGCTACTTTGCTGCCTGCCCTACCATGGACTGTTTCTCTTCTGCCATGGCCCTCTGCCATACTGCTCTGCCATGGAACCAGTCAACGATGCACTCAAATCTCTACAGACTTTGAGCTAAAATAAAGCCTTCCTTCTTTAACTCATGGATGCAAGTTATTCTGTGCCAACAAAAAGAAAGTAACTAAGACAGATTTAAGTCTGGAATAAATATTCTTAATAGATATATATGACTATGAAAACCCTGATATGCATTTGAGATTTAACTTGCATGGGCAAAGCACACACAATCCATGAAATACTTTTTAACCATATAAAATAATAAACCAAGATCACTCAGTTTCTCCAATCCTTGGTGTCAACACATTATGAATTTTGCTTATTTTTATGTAGCCATGTATTTTAAATTGCCCACAAAAACCAGTGTTATGCCAGATCATAAAGTGCTTATGCATTACAAAGAAAACCACTGTGACTGCTGAGATAAAAAAAGTGATTTACCTCGGATGACCTTCTATTTGCAGCACACGGGCAATCCTTTATTATCGCCATCCTGAAACTGATGTTTGTAATACAGGCAGATCACTGAGTTTGTGGCCTGTTTGGAAAGATTTTGTTTTACTAGGCTCATTTAAAAACTGGAAATTTGATTATGCCACTCATTAGGAACATAAAGACAGCATTTTGAATTTCAAATTTTGAGCGTATTACTAAAAACATACCTTTTGTTGACAGAGAAATCACGGTGTGTACAGTTATTTTTAGAATTATAATTTACATATGATTATGAATAAAAGTGAGAAACTATAAACCAATTGAAATAGCTCAGCTTTCAAAAGATTTCTTGATTTACTGTCTAAGATATATTCTTACTCAGCCAATAAGAAGGATAAACTTGAGACATTTCTAGGTAAATGGATACATCTTGACCATACTCTTAAGTGAAATAAATCAGACACAAGTGTAAATATACCATTGTCTCCCTGGTATGAGAAACTGAAAGAGTAAAAAAGGACCAAAATGTACAATATATATTGTGACATAGGAAGAAATTGTTAAAAAGGAAATAGGAACTAAGGAGGGGAAAGCGGAAAAGGAAGGGAGGGAAAAAATGATAAAAGAAGGAGAAAGTGGAGACAAAGCCTCTTAAATATGGAGGAGAAGAGGGATTGAAGCGCGGGGAAGGGCCTGGGGAAAAAAGGGGATTCAAGATATATCACATACAGATACAAATTCCCTATGATGAATATGATCATTATGTAAATTGTACCAATAAACTTGATTTTAAACAAGAGAAAATAAGACATACTCCTACTGTCTACCTCAAATAAATTATATCACAATATTCGGTTTTTTAGAAGATTTTATTAGTGCATATCAGTTACATAAAATAGTGTTTGTTTTTGATATATTGACCCATGTAAATAAATACACTTTGATAATTCCCCTCATTACCCTTCATCTCCTTTCCTCCCTCCTCCCCCTGAACTCATTCCTCTTCTTTAATATTCTGTGACTCTACAACAGTAAGCATTTGAAAACATGTATTGCTCTAATTTATTATTGGCTTCCACTTATTTCTTGTTTTAAGAACATATACACAAATAAATATATATTTATAATTGGAATTTAGGTACAAGATAAATTTGATTTTTGTCAGGCATTAATGAGCAGTAGGCCAGCTATTAAGAAAGATTGCACTGAGACTTTTGTAAGTAAATGGTCACGACTTGAGACCATACTCATAAGTGAGATAAATCAAACCCACATGTGTAAATACCGTATTGTCTCCCTAGTGTAAGAAACGGAAAAGTATATATGATCCAAAATCTATAATAAATACTACGTAAGGGTAAAAAACAGCTCAAAGAAAAAAAGTAACTGGGAAGGGAAAAGGCGGAAAGAGAAAAGGGAAGAGGAAAAGATATAAACCTGTATATATGTATATATAAGATAACTAAAATGAACACACTGTTGAATCTATTGAGAAAGAACAATTAATACTCATATGATTAGATTAATTTTACATGTTTATATCTGTTAATGTAAGTAACCATTTTAAAGATAACGATACGCAATATTGCAACCATTGTCAAGTTTCTATCATCCGATTTTGTAAACCTGCAATGTTACTGTTGTGTATTTACTCTAGTCGTTTGTTTGTCTCTTTTGCTTGTTGTCTTTGTTTTATATGTCTTTTTTTCTGTTTTTTCTTCACTTAAATAAAAAAAATGAGCAGTAGGCTAAAGTAGTATAGATGGACTGGAATGGAAAGAGGTTGGATAAACCAAGAGTGAGAAGAGCAAGAGAATGCTTAAATTTTAATTCAAATTCTGATTTTGCTTGAAATGTTTCCCATTATCATGGACCAGGTAGATGGAGTGGAGAGAGAAAAAATAAATAATTTTTTTGGAAATTCAACATGGCTGAATAGAGGATGATCTGTATTGGAGTTACTCAGAGAAAATAAACTCAAAACACAGGTAATTGGAAGATGGGGAGGGACATGCATCCTGATGCCAAAATCAGTCTGAAACAAGAAACTTGAAGATACAAAAAAAAAAAAAAAAAAAAAAAAAAAAAAAAAAAAAAAAAAAAAAAAAAAAAAAACAGGCATAGGGCTACCTGTGGGAGCTTCACCGGAGCAAGTGTTTGACAAAGTCCAACACCCGTGCATGATAAAAACCCCACAGAAAATTAGAATAAGTGATCTTCATCTCAATCCAATAAAACCTAACTATGACAAACCAATAGCAATATATGTGCATCCATGTTTCCAATAGCACAATTTGTAGTAACTAAATCTTGTAAACAATCCAAATGCCCATCAACAGATGAATGGATAAAAAATGTGTGGTTTTTTTATGCAATGGAGTAATAATGTGCCCTAAAAAAAGGATAAGTTTGAGACATTTCTAGCTAAATAAATGCACCTTGAGTCCATGCTCTTAGGTGAAATAAATAGGACACACCTGTAAATGTCACATTGTTTCTTTGGTGTGAGAAACCAAAAGTGTAAATAAGGACCAAAAATGTACAACAGACATTGCGAAATAGGGAGAAAATGCTCAAATGGGAAGGGGAACTAGGGAAGAGTGGGAGGGAAAGGAAGGAAGGGAAAAGAAAAAATTATTAGAAAAGAAAGAAAAACTGGAAACAAAGCTTTTGTAAATAAGGAGGGAGAAAGGTTGAAAGGAGAAAAGGGGAATGAGAAAAAAAATCAAGTTGTATCATGCACAGGTACAAATTCCTTACGATGAATGCTATCATTATGTATACCCCAAATATACCAATAAACCTAATTAACAAAAAGGCTAGCGTGATTAAAAAAAACAGCATGGTACTGCCAAAAAACAGACCTGAGGATCAATGGAATCATAGCAGATGTAGTAACAACTCCAAACACACTCAGCCACTTATCTTTGACAAAAGGGCCAAATACCTTTACTGGAAAAAAGATAGCCTCTTTAATAAATGGTGTTGGTGCTGTGTGTTACACTGCCTGACTTCTCTTGTTTGCACACTTTTTTAGATGTCACCTCAAATTCTTTCTTAGCAAGGGAATAGTCTTTTAATTGTTTTATATGCACTCATTCCCCCACCACTATTTCTTTAAGTATTCTATTTTTTCTTCACATTACTTATCATCTGGCTGCTATATATTTAATTCATTCTCTATTATCTGCATCATTTTTGTTGCATGAGGTTCATATGAAGCACTCATAGATGCTTGTTGATCAGGTTCTGCATATTTGAAACATTAGTCTAGTACAGACTAAAATTAGCCAGGAAATGTTGATGAGCAACGTTGTCTTGAATTATTGTTATAAGAATAACTAATGCACTTCACAAAATGCAAAATAGATGAGGCTTATTTTTCAAGTTCTCCTGAAACTTGCTAAATAACAGAAACGGATTTAGATATTTTTGCACAGCATTTAATATTGAAGAAATTTATTTTCAGAGCCTTGAGTTACTCTGTCAAAATCACAGAGATGGTCAGGCATGATGCCTCACACCTACAATTCCAGCACTCAGGAGGCTGAAGCAGGAAGATCACTGTGATCTTGAGGCCAGCCTGGGCTACATAGTGAGACCCTGTTTTAAAAAAAAATCACAGAGATGTTATAAGATAAAACTAGAAGTCCAGTTCCTTAGTACATGGCTCAAGATTTTGTGTTCACAATTCACTTTTTTGTTTCTTTTTCACAGCCAAATGCTCCTAGTTCTTTCCTCTGTCTCTTCCCCAATCTTACATACTCTAATTCATGACCCATACTGAGAAGTGCACTATTAGTCACACTTCATCTGATCCCTTTCCCTTCTTCAAAGTTTACTGTTTCATTTTATTATTAGACTGACCCATATCAATGGTAAATAACCACTACTGCTTAATTCAGAACCATCACATAACAAAATTAGCATCCTGTTAACCACTAGTAACCAGTGAAATCAAGAAATACTGGATTTTATAGTGAATGAAATAGCAGAAATAGAACACACCAGTAGTGGTTCTGTGGTGCTTCAACAGGGTAGGTAAACCTCCCTCTCAGCAAGCTAAGTTCAGTCTAAAATTTGCCCTAACCAATTCAGCATATGTTGTATGCAACCAAGAAGAAACATTCTGAAGTAAAAGAACATTTCAGGACTATCTTGACATCAGGTAGATTTCTGTATTAAAAGGCTGGGAAATAAATGTCTCCATTTTAAATATTTCTGCTAGGTGAAGAATCTTAGTTTCCTATCATTAATTTTAGCTTTCAATTATCGTGTTTTATGTTGTTTCTTGTGTTTCTTCTTATTAATATAACTTTTTACAATGTTACCTAATTTCATGTATTTTCATATGTTTGGTTGGATTTGTCTATTTTCCCTTGTCATTTTTATTCCCTTCCATTCTCTTCTTGTCTCCTCATTTCTCTTTCTGTCACTCTTTCTTTACTCCTCATTTTTTATATATGTAAGTACTAACTTTACTTTCATTAATCCCTAATTTTAGCATCTATATTAATCTCCCCCCTCTTGTCTTTGTTTAGTGGAAATGTAGAGATCATCTTCAATAAGTTATTGTATGTTGATAAGTGATTTGCTTTTTAGCTCTCACTGTTACTGGTAGTTAGTTATTCTTTCCTATCAAAACAATGCTGAGGATCGAATATACATTTTGAACACCTTGGGTGGGTATTTGATGCCGACATATAGCCACAGCCCAATGCACATGATACAGAGAAAACTGCTTATGAAAATTAAAACCTCATATAATAGCAGAGAAATATGGAAAAATCTCAAGATACAAACACAAAACACATGAAAAAAGAAGGTAACAATAAACTTCCAGAAGTTCATAAATTCCCCATAACTGAATCCATAGACATCAAAGTGAACAGAATGCCAAACAAAGGATTTCAAAAGTAACTGATGAAATGCTCACTGAATTCAAAGAACTCACAAACAACTGAAGGAATTAAGGAAGACAATGCAGGTTATGATAAATAATTTAAATAAAGATATAGATATTCATAAAGAAACCAAACAGAAATCTTAGAAAACTCAATAAGTTAAGTAAAAACTCAATTAGAAGTCTCCACAATATATACCATCACACAGAAGAAAGAATATCAGAGCTTGCAAGGTGGATAAACTAGAACATACTGGTGGTAATGAAGAAAAATTAAGAATCTATAAGTTGAATTTATAGGATCTCAGAGTCAACACTGAAAGTTAAAAGTTAAGCTCTATAGGTCTCAAGGAAGGAACAAAAATACAAGGTAATGGCATAGAAAACCTATTCTGAAGTAATAGCAAGAATTTCACAAATCTGGAGAATGATATAGACATTCAGGTACTGCAGACATTTGGAAACCCAAGAGGCATGACCAGAATAGAATATCTCTATGTCATATTTTATCTGAAATGCCAAAAAGCTCAGAACATAGAAAGGTTATTAAAAGTTTCCAGAGAAAAAATCTACATGACGTATAGTCACAAAGCTATCAGAATAAAGGCAGATTTCTCAATAGAAACCCTAATGGCTAGGAGGGCCTGGAATATTGTATTTCAAGCCCTCAAAAAAATATAATTACCAACTTAATTTACTGTAGTAGTCAGTTTCTCCTCACTGGAACACAACACCCAATACAGAAAAATTAAAGGAGGAGAGATTTAATTTAGCTCATGGATTCAAGGATTCATTCCATGGTTAGCTCTCTTCAAGTCAGGAATGTCATGGTAGAGAGGCTTGGCAGAGGGAAGCTGCTCATCACATGGTAGCCCTGGGAAGAGGAACAAGGAAACAGTGCCAGAAAAGAAGGGACTAATATAATGCCCAAGGTCATCCCTTAGGACCCACCCATACACACACAGAAGAGTGTTCTTCTAATCCCCTCAGTATTTCTTAAATCAGCCAAGCTGACAGACAGTCTTAGTCATCACAATACAACCCTTGTCAACTTGTTAACCACCAATTTAAGCCATACTTAATCTTCAAATAAACACAGTAAGTTAATATTTTTACTTCACATTATACAGCTATCTTGCATACACCAAAAAATGCAATAATCCCTTCCCCAAAAATCAACACTACCAGCATTTTCTCTTTTACTTTTGTAACAAAATGGATCATCTCCCAGACTTTATAAAAATGAAAAAAGAGAAAAAATATATACATAGTATAAGTCTGTTCATATAAATTTCCAAATCAATACTTTAAACAGTTCAGTATATAAAATACCCATCTATAGGGCTATAAAATAAATACGATAAAATGTTAACTGGGAATTTAGGTGAATAACATGAAACAGTTTGTTTTACTACTTTGCTACTTTCCATCAGGTTTGAGATTTTTCAAAATAAAAGGGTAAGAAAGGGTTAATAATCCGCCAAAGCTAATGTATCCTGTTTTGGAGTAGTAACATGGTTACTAAATGACAAAGAAACAATTCTCAAAAATCTGACGTAGGGCAAACATGGGAAGAAGGGTACACTGGTGATGAAGGAGAGCCTCGTGAGGAACTGCTGGTGCTGGAATTTTTCCCTCCATGTGTAAACGTATGTATTTCCTTTATAGTTACTTATTGCACTATGCGTATACGTTCTATGTATTTTTGGAAGGCCAGACAAGGCAGCACATGCCTGTAATTCCAGCACTTGGGAGGATGAAGCAGGAAAGTTGCTTTAAGTTCAAGGCCAGTCCGGGCTACAAAGTGATTTCAAGGCCAGCCTGACCTGCATAGCAAGACTCTGTCTCTGAAAGACAAAAAAAAAAAAATACTATGCATTTTTGGATGTATATTTCACAAGAGGAAAAATGTAAAAACAGAAAAATGCTATGCACTTGAAAACATTATTTTTTAAAGAATAAACTTTTTGCTTTATAACAAATAAATATAAATGATGGGGCTTTGGCTTAGTGGATCTTGCTTATTTAACTTTAGATCAATCAACAAAAGGCACTTTCCATGGACTAATTTTTTCTTTTTTTTTTTTCTTTTTTGGTTTTTTGATACAGGGTCTTACTATGTATTTCAGGCTGGTCTCAAACTCACTTTGTAGCCCAGGCTGTCCTTGAACTCACAGCAACCCCTCCTGCCTCAGCCTCCCAAGTGCTGGGATTATAGTCCATGAACTAAATTCTTAAGGCTAATTATAATATTGTCCCTGAGTTTTACATTAGATAGTTTTGTTTTGAGGAGATTGGGTTTTTGTTTTTGTTGTTGTTGTTGTTGTTTTGAAACAGGGTCTCTCTGTGTAGTTCAGCTTTGTCTTGAACTCACTATATACCGCAGGCTGGCCTTGAAGTCGCAGTAATCATCCTGCCTCAGCCTCCTAAGTGCTAGGATTACAGGCATGTGCCACCATGCCTAGCCTAGATAGTTCTTATACAAGCACCAATTCTGAATCTTATTAAGTTTGATATTATGTATTGCACTTTTCTAAGTAATTCCCATAAACTGTAGTATGACACCTAGATTTTACCTGCTTTTTGTCAGGTATCCTAATATATGCAACTTAAAATTTTGTCTTGAAACAACTCTGTATGAAAGTTTTACAATTATGTAAATATCATGCCTAATTTATATTGTTGGTGTGACTTTTGCCTATTTTTTATAGTTTCAACAAAGGCAAAAAGTGACCAAAATTTCACATTCCTAGATTGACTTTTAATGTGCATTACATTAATCCACTTGATTATCATCTGTATCATCTAAATCAATATCAAAATCTAAGTCATCTTCACTTTCTTCTTTTGCAGCTTTTTCTATGATGGGATCTTTGATTATTTTTAATATGTTCTGTCTCTTCTAGGTCTTTATTAAACAGGATAACAATGTCTTCTTTCCACATTTCACATGAACTTCAAGTTCACAGGCACATGGTCTACATATTATATGGTAAGAAGGCTTCATAATCTTCTGTAAACTTTTAACATATTTTTTAGGTTTTGACAATGGTTTATATTTGCTGTATTTTATCCAACATTCAAGAACTTCTTTACAGCCAGGTGTGGTGGCACATGCCTGTAACCCCAGTACTAGAAAGGCTGAGGCTGGAGAATCACTGTGAGTTTGAGGCCAGCTTGGGCCACAAAATGAGTTCAAGGCCAGCCTGAACTACATAGCCAAATCCCATCTCAAAAAGACCAAAAGAAAAGAAAAGAAAAGAAATAAGAAAAGAAAGCTTCTTTACAATGCTGACATGCTCCATCATGAAGTTTTGCATTCATTTTCTTGGTCAGAATGCTCTTATCAAAATTGTCATTTTTGAAGCTAAAAATATTCTGGTGCTTCTGAGACCTGAAATGAGCCACATTGCCTTTCTGGGAGCTCACTGCCAAAATCGCCACCACCTCGCACCAGGTGCAGTGAAAAAAATTCCAGAGAAGACGAAGGACTTGCCCCAGTTTACGGACGCAGTACCAGCATTTCCAAAAGTCACGCTTTTAAAAGATCATATATCATAATCCAAATTGGTTTCCATTTCTGGTTTGATTCCAGAAATGGAAACATGTTTCAAAATATGCAAATAAATAAGTTTAATTCTTTCCATGATTCTTGTATGGAATAAATTCTGCAACCAGAATTGTGAAAAGAATTAAGTTCATGAACTGAGGTATCTCTGCAATAGGCAGGACCTGCCTGTTTGTACTCATGCATCCGTCTTGTAACTCCCAATGTATATACAAGGAGAAATGTGAATTGAAAGAAAATATTTGAAGATGTGCACAAAAGGAGAAATTGTTCAAAAGGAAAGGGGAACTAGGGGAAGAGGGGAAAAGGAAGGAAGGAAATAGGAAAAAATGAAAAACGAAGGGTGAAATGGAAGCAAAGCTTTGTAAATAAGAAGGGGTATAGGGGTTAAAGGGAGGGAAGGAGAATGAGAGGGGAAAAAGACAAATCAAGATATATCATTTATGGTACAAAATTCCTATGATGAATGTGATCATTGTATATACCTAAATTGTACTAATAAACATAATTAAATTGAAAAAAAAAGTGACCTAATCCCTAAGTGGAACCTGACATTTTTAGTGAAGAAAAGTACTGGTGATGAGTAACTTTCGTTTATTAGCCTTTTTGTTGGTTAATTGTTGATATTGATTTGATTGGTGTATAATATCTCAGAGCAAGGCAAGGTTGGGCTCTGACAGATCCTAACCTCGATTTATAATCTGTGGTCTCCAACACCAGTATACCAAATTCAATGTGCTTCTTCTGTATTACTAATACACACACACACACACACACACACACACACACACACACTCACACACTGTTGGCTTGTCATAGATGGTTTTTATTAAGGGTCTGAGTTTGATTCACAGTACCAAAAAAAAAAATACCTTAGCAAGGCCTGGTAGCATATGCCTCCTGTAATTCTAGCACTTGCGAGGCTGAGGCAGGTAGATTCTTGCAAGTTCAACACCAGCCTGGACCACAAAACAAGCTCAAGGCCACGCTGAACTGCATAGCAAGAGCCTGTGTCAAAAAGACAAAAAAATAATTAATTAATTTTTAAAAACATAGATTAAGATAAATATAAATACCTTCTATTTTAATTTTTGTGGGTTTTTTTTTATCATGAATGGGTGTGGGACTTTGTCCAAAACTTTTTCTGCATCTATTGAGATGATCATGTGGATTTTGTTCTTAGTATCATTAACGCGATTACATTTCTTGGTTTCCATATGTTGAGCCATCCCTATATCCCTGCATCCCTGGGAGGAATCCTACTTAGTCATAGTGTACAATGGTTTTGATGATTTGCAGCATTCTGTTGGCCAGTATCATACTGAGGATTTTTGCATCTATGTACATTAAGGAGATTGGCCTGTAATTCTTTTTTGGTTGGATCCTTCTCTGGTTTGGGTATCAGGGTAATGCTTCCAGGAATGACTTTAGAAGTATTGCTTTCCTTTCAATTCCATTAAAGATTTTGAGGAGTAGTGGTATTACATATCCTTTAAAGTTCTTGTAGAATTCAGCACTGACTTCATCAGGACCTGGACTTTTCTTTGTTGGTAGATTTTTTATTCTTTAATTTCATTGAGTGATATGAAACTACTTAGAATATTTTATGTCTTCACTTAGCTTTGGTAATTCATATGTATCTAGGAATCTGTCCATGTCTTCTGAGTTTTCCATCTTATTAGAGTACAGGTTGTCAAAATAGGTACTGATGATCCTATGGATTTCTACAGGATCTCTTGTGATTTTGACCTTCTCATTCCTAAATGCATGGATTTGAGTCTTTCTTTTCTTTTTAAATAAGCTTGGCTACGGTTTTGTCTATTTTATTTATTTTTTCAAAGGACCAAATCTTTGATTCATTGATTCTGTTTTTTTTTTCTTAGCCTGAATTGCATTGATTTCTGCTCTGTTATTTAAAATTTCTTTCCTCATAGGATTTTTGGGGGTTAACTTGCTCTTCTTTTTCTAGAAGCATTAGGTTCAACATTAGGTTGTTTACTTGAGCTCACTCTGTTTTTCTGATGTTGGAAATCATTGCTATAAATTTTCCTCTTAGGACTGCTTTCATTGTGTCCTGTAAGTTCCAGTATACTGTATCTGCATTATGATTTAATTGTAGAAACTGTCTAATTTCTCTTTAATTTCATCTTAGACCCATTGGTTGTTCAGGAGAGTATCAGTTACTTTCCATGCGTGTATGTATTTTTGGGTTTTCTTCTGCCAATTATTTCAAATTTTATTGTATTATATCGGGGACCCAGCCTAGATCCCCAATCTCCCAAACGAGTGCACAGTGAAGGCTTAAATAAATGAGACAAGTGGTATGATTTTAGGGCTCCAGGAGGATCATAGCCCCTGCAGAGTTCTTGACTGTATGGCTATCATGAGGGCTAAGACAAAGACCTCTCTCCATTGCCCATATTTATTATCAAAGCAGACAAAGAGAGGGGATACTGAGGAAAGCGTGGGAAATGAGCAGGACCTTGGGAGTCACTTCAAAGACTTCTCCAAGTCGTAAATTGTGCCAATTAAGGAGAACTGTCTTATCTCCATGATGACATTTATGGTGGGAACAGGACTGCAGCTGCAGTCTCTGTCTATTTACTTGAGTCTGAGCCAGGCGTCTTTGGCAGTGACCTTATCTTGCTTTTTGAGATATCTCTGACATCACAGGTCACTACAGACCTCCGTCAGGACCAGTGATTCATAGAGGTTCATTTATTATGAATCAGCTCCCATCGCCAGGCAAGGGGCCTAGGCCTCGGACAGGCTCACAGATAAACAGAAAGCCAATTAGTTAATTTTAAATCCTGCTCAAAGCCACTTCATAGTGGTCTCCAACAGTACTATGACCTGAAAATTTGTGTGGGCTAATTTTAACCCCTTTGCATTTACTTAAGCCTGTTCTATGAGCTAGTATGTGGTCTATTTTAGAGAAAGTCCCTTGTGCTGCTGAGAAGCATGTCTATTTTATTGTGGGGTGGAATATCTACTAAATCCATTTGTCCAAATGTTTGGATCAGCTTTGGTATTTCTTTGTTGATTTTTTGTCTAGTTGGTCTGTCTATATATTTTTTTAAATCTGTCTAATTGTGACCATGGCATATTGAAGTTTCCCTAGTAAAACTGTACTAGTGCTTATCCTATATTTAATATTCATTTGTGTTTGTTTTATATACTTTGGTACACCAGTTTTGGATGCATATATATTTATGATTGTTATCTGTATCCGTTCTCATATGTGTTATTGGATCATTCCTTTAAGAGAAGTATGGGATGACCTTCTTCATCTCTTCTGAACAATCTTGGCTTGAAATCTACTTTGTCTGCAAATAGAATAGCTAAGCCTGTTTTTTCCAGGTTCCTGTTGAATGAAGAATTGTTTTTTATCCACTGATTTCTATATATACATTTCTTTTTGAGTTATGTGTGTTTCTTGTGTGGAGTGTATTGTTGGATACTATTCCTCAATCCATTGTGCCAACCTGTTTCTTTTGATTGATGAATTGAGACTATCCACATTAATGGTTATGACTGATAACTATTGACTTATCCTTATCATGTTATTATTTTTCTGGTATTGGTTCCCTCTCCTTCCCTTCTCTTTAAGTGTCTGCTTCGCTTGGTGGGTTCATTCTATTGGGAGCATTGCAATTGTTGTCTTTTTCTAGAATAACCCTCAGAACCTTTTGGAGTACTGGTTTGGTGATAATAAACTTCTACAAGTGTTCTTCATCATGGGTGTATCTTATTTCTCCATCAGTTTTCAAAGAAAACTTTGTGTGGTACATCAATGTGAATTAAGAGTTTTTCTTTTAAGCTTGAAATACTTCATGTTCTCCTTGATGTAAGAGTTTGTGTTGAGAAGACTGCTTTGATTCTGATGGGTATTCTTCACATGTTTATTTTTTATAACAGCTTTTGATTTTCTAACAGCTTTGAATTTCTGTAATCTTAACTACTACTACTATAAGCCTTGGTGCAGTTTTTTCTGATCATGGCTACTTAAGATTCTATATGCCTCACTTATCTGTATGTTAAATTCTTTCTCCATGCTTGGAAAGTTTGCTGCTAGTACTTCTGTGAACAAGTTTTTTATGCCCATTGTGCTATCTTCTGAATTTTCCTTTATTACAGCTAATCTTACATTATTCATCTTTCCATTGTCTAGCAGCTGTTGGATTCAGTTTTCATAGTTCCTTGCTACTTCTAAGAAGTTAAAAATCAATAGCATTCCTGTACACAAATAACAAACTTACTGAGAAAGAAGTCAGGAAAACAGCATCATTCACAATAGCATCAAGAAAAATAAAATGCTTAGGAAGCAAAGGAAGTAAAAAAAAATTATGTTTAAAAGTACAATACTCCAAAAAAGGAGACTGAAGAAGACATCAGAAAATGGAAAGATATCCCTTGTTCTTAGATAGGCAGAGTTAATATAGCAAAAATGGCCTTATATCCAAAATTACTATACAGACTTAATGTAATCCCAATCAAAATGTCAATAGCACAGCAGAGAAGTAGAGAAAATGATTGTAAAAAATATACAGAAACAGTACCAAGAATTACAAAAGGAATTCTGGGCAGCAAGGGCAAGGCCAGGGGCATCACAATTCTCTGACTTGAAGTTATACTACAAAGCTACAGAGATAAAAACTTCATGGGACTAACAAAGAAAGACACCCAAGAATCAGTGGAACAGAAGAGAAGACGCATAATAAAGAACTACAAGAGCAGTCAGCTTCCTCAGCTTTGAGAAAAGCGCCAAAGATAAGGGACCTTTACTGGAAGAAAGATAGTCTCTTTAACAAATGATTGTGAAAAAACCGGCTTTTCACACGCCAAAGACTGAACCTAGATCCATATTTCTCACCATACACCAAACTAAAATCAAAATGGATCATAGATCTAAATATAAAAGTAGAAACAGTTGGCTGGAAGATAGAAAAGGTAAAACTCTTGATGATATAGATGTAGGCAAAGACTTTATGAACAAAACCCTAACACACAGGAAATACTATACAGAATCAACAACAAAGATCTCATCATATTAAAAAGCTTTTGCACAGCGATAGATACCACCAACAGACTGAAGAGAAAACTCACAGAATGAGAACATTTTTTACCAGCTACTCCTCAGTCCAAGGACTAGTATTTATAATATATGAAGAACTTAAAAAAAAAAACAGACCCTCCGCATTAAAGACCCGATTCAAAAAATGGACTTCTGAAACAAATAGACATTTCTTAGATGCAGAAAATAAATATATAAAAATGTTCAACATCATTGTTGCTAAATAAAAGCAAATTAAAATAACACTGAGATTTCACATTACTCCAGAAAGAATGACTATCATGAAGAAATCAACCAATAACAAATGCTAGTGAGGCTGTAGGGGAAAAGGAACCCTTCTACATTGTTGGTGGGGCTGTAAACAGGTATAACCATTATGGAAATCAGTGTGGAGATTCCTCAATAAACTAAAACTACAGGTTCCATTTTACCCAGCTTTGTCCCTTCTAGGTATCTTCATGAAAGAATTAAAGGCATCATACCACACTAATATATCGATATTCATATTTATAGCAGCACAATTTACAATAGCTCAATATTGGAAACAGTCCATCCACCTGTCAACAGATGAATGGATAAAGAATGCGGTATTAGCCAGGCATGGTGACACATGCCTGTAAACTCAACACTCAGGACACCGAGGCAGGAGGATCTCTGTGAGTTCGAGACCAGCCTAGGCTACAAAGTGACCTCAAGGCCAACCTGAATTTCATAGCTAGACCCTGTCTCAAAAAAAAAGTAGTATTTATATACAATGGAGTACTATTGTGTCATAAAGAAGGATAAATTTGAGTCATTTTTAGGTAAATGAAGGCACCTTGAAACCTTAATGTTAGGTGAATTAAATCAGATACAAAAATTTAAATACTGCATTGTTTCTCTTGTATGAGAAACCCAAAGGATAAATAAGGAGCAAAATGGAGGAAAGATATTGGAAAGTAGGAAGAACATGTTCAAATGGGAAGGGGAAGAAGGGAAGAGATGGGGGAAGGGAAGGAATGGAAAAGGGATGAAAAAGAGAATGCAAGAAAAAAATGGAAACAAAGCTTTTGTGAACAGGGAGCAGAAGAAGGGTTAAAGGGAGAAAGAAAAAAAGACACATCATGTACAGATACGAGTTCCCTATGATGAAAGTCATCATCGTGTACAGCAAATATGTGCTAATTAAAATTTTAAAAAGCAAAAAAATAAAAATCAGGGCTGTGGCTCAGTGTTTCTGATGCTCTCAGGTCACTCAGACCCTGGGAGCCACTGGATCCTATCCTATCACTGTCTACAGGACCAAAGGGAACCTTCCAGCCTTTCCATGACTTGGCATGTACTCTTAGTGCACTCAAACAAAATCTTGAGATGAGAAGGCAGCTAGACTCAGACAGGGATTCTGAAAGTTAGGAAATTGCACAGCTATGTCTTGTGCTCTGGGTGAATGATTTGGGGATGACAATGTGCAATGTATGTAACATTGATGGCCTCTGATTGAAATTTTGTTTTAGGTTTTTTTTCTTTCTCTCTTTCTTTTTGTTTTTCTCTTTGAAATAAAATGGATTTAAAAAGAAAAAAGAAAAGAAATGAAGTACAATAGCTGAGCGTCGTAATGCAAGCCTGTAATCCTAACATGCAGGAGGCCGAGGCAGGAGGATCACCCTGAGAAAAAAGAAAAAACAAAATAGCACTGCTATTTGGTCCCAACCATAGAACGCATTGCTCTGAATGTAAGGACATCGATTAGCAAAGAGTTGTGATGGACATGTCTGATAATTTTGGACAACTTGGGCGGCCAGTCAGACCCTACAGAATGTCAGCATGGCAGATTTATGTGAGCCTTCCTTCTATCCTTGCCACATGTTCGTCAGTATCCCTTCCCCTCCCCCTCTCTCCCTCCGTTTTACTTTTCTTCAGTTTTGTATTTTTGCTCGTGTGGTGCTCAAAACAATTGAAAAAACTGAGGATTTTGTTTGCTTAGATGTTTGTTTAGAGGACAGTGAGTGGTGGTTGACTCTGCTATGTTTCACCTCCTTCTGCGTGTGTGGCGACATGGGGACACTTCCTAGTCAGGAGCCTCAGGAACCCTCAGCTCTCTATTAAATGGCGGGAACCGAAGATATCGTTAGGGGCCTGTCCGCGCATGCTCCGTGGAGCCCTAGGTGCCCGCAGTGCCAAGGGCCCCGCCTCCCAACCAACGGACGACCCTCTCTGGCCCACGGGGTCTCCCGGGGACCCGTGGATGGCACGGAAGTTTCAGTGGGACTCCACCATTGGCCAGCGCCTAAGGCTGAAGGCCCATCTGCGCAGGCGCTGTGGGCATCGCCTGTTGCATTGTGGGTGAACCGTTGAGGCGCCCCGGTTCTCTCAGAACTGTGTCCTGTGGAAAAGCTCTCGACGCGGGTTTTGAGGTTAGACAGTCATGCAGGCCCCCGGAGATGGCCAGGGTGGTTCCCACAGAAGGGAGGGAGTCAATGGTGCACCAGGCAGTACCGGTCATCCTGGTGCCACTGGAGGCGGGGAACGTGCAAGAGCAGAAGGCGCCGTTCCCCGGGGACGTCCTCAGAACCAGGGGTCGGCTCAGGGTCCAGTGCCCGGCAGAGGCGCCTCGGCCTCTACTGGAAACCAAAGTCGTAAACGTCTGGAGATGTATCCTTCCTGAGGGACGGTCTGGAGGTGGCCGGGGCCGGGGTTCGAGAGGGGTGCTGAGGAGCCCGCCGTGGACAGGAGAGGGGGAGGAGACCGCGGGGGCTGGAGGAAGGGGGCTAGGGTGGGTCCGAGCTGCCAGGAGGGGGCAGGGGGTCAAAGGGACCCTGCAAGGTGTCCGGGTGGCCCAAGGGAGCAAGGCAGCCTCAGTCACAGTCACCTTAACCAAGTGTCCCCCAGCCGCCTCATTGTGCCTTTCCGCTATTCCGTGGATGCCGATGTGACCAGCATGCTCCTGGCTCAAAGAGCTCAGTCCCTTGCACCTGGAGTTCAAAGAGAGCTCACAGTGGACGAGTATAACCTGCATGTGTAAGCGGCGGGCTGCGTGGGCGGCGGCGGGCTGCGTGGGAGGGCGGCGGCGGGCTGCGTGGGAGGGCGGCGGCGGCGGGCTGCGTGGGACGGCAGCACGAGTCTGGGCCCAAGAGGGCATCCAAGGGACAGGTGCAGACCCCTGAGCTTTAGTCTAAGGAGAGGGCATGGTGTGCAGGGCCGGACAAGGGCACTGTAAGCTATAAGCCGAAGGGTTGGCAGAGAAAAAAATACCTGAGCGCTGTTGTGATTTTTGTCTCCCTTCCCTTTAGCCGGTTAACTGCGGAAAATACCCGCAGCTTGGAGCTTTCGGTGACCGCCTTCCTGAATGAGCTTTCCGCCGTGATTCCTCTGTTGGAAGATTACTTTCCCTAGCAACTGGACAAGGCTCAACTGCAAAAGAGGATTCAGTTTTCTTCATGTATCCTCCAGCCCTGGGCAGTGACTTCCCTAGGGCAGAGATTCCTGAGGTGCCCTGCAGCTTCCTTTGGGTGGGCCCCTCTGCTTCTCTGGGCTGCACTCTGGTGCATAAATGTTTGTTTATGTTGAAAATAAAATGAATTGTTGTTCCATGTCTGACTTTCTTTTCAGCCTTTAGTCATCCACATCCCTTTGGCTTTCTCCTCAGGGGAAGAGAGATTCTGGGATTTAGACAAGGTAATTGAGGACAATTTAGGAAATGGAAGAACACAAAAATCAATTAGGTCTTGCCGTTCAGCATTAACTGCCCTCAGCATTTTGAAACACATTTGTACTGTGAGAGTTGAACTCATATAAGAAAAGTATAGCAATTGCATAAATGTAAAAGATTTCATTTGCAATTTAATGTTACATTTTTGCCTGAAATTTTTCTATGGAACATGAGTTTGAACTCTTTCTAAAAAATATTAAAAATCAAATCATTTGGTTGTTTTATGTACCTTAGCTGCTATCAGTGTAGCCAGACCTAAGCCAAGCAGGTTGATTTATCCGGGGGGGGGGGGGTTGTCCTTGATTCTTAACCCACGCCCTGGTAGGCTAATGGGGTAGGGGGGTGCATATGTTTCTCTTTCTGAGGTCCGTGCCGCACGTGCAGACCCAGGAAGGCAGGCTTACTTATGTCCTGGTTGGAGGAGCTCAGGTATGGCTGGGTGGGCTCCAAAGAAGCCCATTTCTTTCTCCTCCTGGGGTCAACGCCCGTCGTGTAGGCCCCCTGAAGGCTGTCTTACTTGTGTTCTGGGTGGAGGCCCTCAGGCCTGGCTGGGTGGGCGCCCAAGACGCCCATTTCTTTCTCCTCCTGGGTCCACGCCGGTCATGTAGGCACCTGGAAGCCTGTCTTACTTGTGTCTTGGTTAGAGACACTTAGGCCGGGCTGGGCTGACTCCCAAGAAGCCCATTTCTTCCTCCTCCTGGGGTCCATGCAGGTCGCACAGGCCCCCAGAAGGCTGTCTTACTTGTGTCCTGGTTGGAGGCACCCAGGCCTGGCTGGTTGGGCTCCTAAGAAGCCCATTACTTTCTCCTCCTGTGGTCCACGCTGGTCACGCAGCCCTGTGAAAGGTTGTCTTATGCGTGACCTGGTTGGAGGCGCTCAGGCCTGGCTGGGCAGGATCCCAAGAAGCCCATTTCTTTCTGCTCCTGGGATTCATGCGGCTCACGCAGCCCCTGGAAGGCCGTCTTAATTGAGTCCTCTTTTGAGACACTCAGGCCTGGCTAGGCAGGTCCCAAGAAGCCCATTTCTTTCTCCTAGGGTCTACGCCGGTCACATAGGCCCCCAGAAGGCTGTCTTACTTCTGTTCTGGTATCAGGTGCTCAGGCCTCATTGGGTGGGCTCCCAAGAAGCCCATTTGTTTCTCCCCGTAGGTCCACGCAGGTCATGTAGGCCCCAGGAAAGCTGTCTTACTTGTGTCCTGGTATGAGGTGCTCAAGTCTGGTATGGTGGGCTCCCAAGAAGCCCATTTCTTTCTCCTCCTAGGTACATGCCAGTCCTGTAGGCCCCCGGATAGATGTCTTACTTGTGTCCTGGTTGGAGGCACTCAGGCCTGGCTGGGCGGGCTCACAGGAAGCCAATTTCTTTCTCCTTCTGGAGTCTAGGCCAGTCATGTATGCCCCCAGAAGACTGTCTTACTTGTGTCCTGGTTGGAGGTGCTCAGGCCTCGCTGGATGGGCTCCCAAGAAACCCATTTCTTTCTCCTCCTAGGTACATGCCGGTCCTGTAGGCCCCCGGATAGGTGTCTTACTTGTGTCCTGGTTGGAGGCACTCAGGCCTGGCTGGGCGGGCTCACAGGAAGCCAGTTTCTTTCTCCTTCTGGGGTCCATGCCGGTCATGTATGCCCCCAGAAGACTGTCTTACTTGTGTCCTGGTTGGAGGTGCTCAGGCCTCGCTGGACGGGCTCCCAAGAAGCCCATTTCTTTCCCCTCCTGGGGTCCACTCCAGTTGTGTAGGCCCTCTGGAAGGCCGTCTTGCTCGTGTCCTGGGTGGAGGCCCTCAGGCCTGGCTGAGTGGGCTCACAGAAAGCCCATTTCTTTCTCCTTCTGGGGTCCATGCCGGTCATGTAGGCCCCCGGAAGACTCTCTTACTTGTGTCCTGGTTGGAGGCACTCAGGCCTCGCTGCATGGGCTCCCAAGAAGCCCATTTCTTTCTCCTCCTGGGGTCCATGTCGGTCATATAGGCCCCGGGAAGGCTGTCTTACTTGAGACCTGGTTGGACACGCTCAGGCCTGCCTGGCTTGGCTCTTTAGAAGCCCATCACTTTCCCCTCCTGGGTTCCATGCAGGTCGTGTAGGCCCCTGGAAGGCTTTCTTACTTATGTCCTGGTTGGAGGACCTCAGGCCTGGCTCGGCAGGCTCACAAAAATCCCAATTCCTTCTCCTGTGGTCCACGCTAGTAAGACAGCCTCATGGAAGGCTGTGCTAGGCGTATCCTGGTTGGAGGCGCTCAGGGCTGTATGGGCGGGCTCACAAGAAGCCCATTTGCTTCTCCTCCTGGGTTCCACGTGGATCCTGTAGGTCCCCGGCAGGCTGTCTTACTTGTGTCCTGGTTGGAGGCGCTCAGGCCTGGCAAGGCGGGCTCCCAAAGAGCCCATTTCTATCTCCTCCTAGGGTCTACGCCAGTCGTGTAGGCACCTGGAAGGCAGTCTTACTTGTGTCCTGGTTGGAGGTGCTCAGGCCTGGATGAGTGGGCTCCCAAGAAGCCCACTTCTTTCTCCTCCTGGGGTACATGCTGGTCACGCAGGCCCCCGGAAGACTGTCTTACTTGTGTCCTGGTTGGAGGCCCTCAGGCCTGGCTGGGGGCGCTCTCAAGAAGCACATTTGTTTTCCTTCTGGGGTCCACGCTGGTTATGCAGTCACACAGAAGGCTGTCTTACTTGTGTCCCAGGCCTGGCTGGGTGGGCTCCGAGAAGCCCATTTCTTTCTCCTCCTGGAGTCCACGCCAGTTGTGTATGCCCCCGGAAGGCTGTTTTACTTGTGTCTTGGTTGGAGGCGCTCGGGCCTGGCTGGGTGGGCTCCCAAGAAGACCATTTCTTTCTCCTCCTGGGGTCCACACTGCTCATGCAGCCCCACAGAACGTTGCCTTACTCCTGCCCTGATTGGAGGCGCTCAGGCCTGCCTGGCTTGGCTCTTCAGAAGCCCATTTCTTTCTCCTCCTGGGGTTCACGCCAGTCTTTTAGGCCCCCAAAAGGCTGGCTTACTTGTGTCCCGCTTAGAGGTGCTCAGGCATGGCATGGGGGGTTCCCAAGAAGGCGATTTCTTTCTCTTCCTGGGGTCTAGGCCAGTCAGACAGGCCAACGGAAGCCTGTCATACTTGTTTCCTGGTTGGAGCCCCTCAGGCCTGGCTGGATGGGCTCCCAAGAAGCCTGTTTCTTTCTCCTCCTTTGGTACACGCGGATCACCCAGCCCTGTGGAAGGCTGTATTACTTGTGTCCTGGTTGGAGGCCCTCAAGCCTGGCTGGTTGGGCTCCCAAGAAGCCCATTTCTTTCTCCTCTTGGGGTCTACGCCAGTCATGTAGGCCCCCGGAAGACGGTCTAACTTGTGTCCTAATTGGAGGCACTCAGGCCTGGCTGGATGGGCTCCCAAGAAGCCCATTTCTTTCTCCTCTTGGGGTCCATGCCGGTCATGTAGGCCCCTGGAAGACGGTCTAACTTGTGTCCTAATTGGAGGCACTCAGGCCTGGCTGGATGGGCTCCCAAGAAGCCCATTTCTTTCCCCTCCTGTGGTCCATGCTGGTCACACAGGCCCCCGGAAGACTGTCTTACTTGTGTCCTGGTTGGAAGCCCTCAGGCCTGGCAGGGTAGACTCCCAAGAAGCAGATTTCTTTCTCCTCCTGGGATCCATGCTGGTCGTGCAGGCCCCCGGAAGGCTGTTTTACTTGTGTCCTGGTTGGAGGCCCTCAGGCCTGGCTGGGCAGGCTCCGAAGAAGGCTATTTCTTTAGCCTCCTGTGGTCCACGCTTGTCATGCAGCCCTGTGGAAGGCTGTCTTATGCGTGTCCTGGTTGGAGGCACTCAGGCCTGGCTAGGTGGGAGCCCAAGAAGCCCATTTCTTTCCCCTCCTGTGGTCCACACTGGTCACACAGGCCCCCGGAAGACTGTCTTACTTGTGTCCTGGCTGGAGGCACTCAGGCCTGGCTGGGTGGGCTCCCAAGAATCCCATTTCTTTCTCCTCCTGCGGTCCATGCCTGTCATGTAGGCCTCCAGCAGACTGTTTTACTTGCCTCCTGATTGGAGGTTCTCAGGCCTGGCTGGGTGTGCTCCCAAGAAGCCCATTTCTTTCTCATCCTGGGACCCACGCCGGCCGTGTAGGCCCCCAGGAGACTGTCTTACTTGTGTCCTGGTTGGAGCCGCTCAGGCCTGGCTGGTTGGGCTCCTAAGAAGCCCATTTCTTTCTCCTCTTGGGGCCCAGGCTGGTCGCACAGGACCATGTAAATCTGTCTTACTTGTGTCTTGGTTGGAGGCGCTCAGGCCTGGTTGCGTAGGCTCCCAAGAAGCCCATTTCTTTCTCCTCCTGGGTACACACTGGTGGCTGTCTCCCCCGGAAGGCTGTCTCACTTGTTTCCTGGTTGGACATGCTCAGGCCTGGCTGGGCCGGCTTCCATGAATCCCATTTCTTTCTCCTCCTGGGGTCCACACCAGTCATGCAGGCACCTGGAAGCCTGTCTTACTTGTGTCTTGGTTGGAGGCACTTAGGTCAGGCTGGGCAGACTCCCAAGAAGCCCATTTCTTTCTCCTCCTGGGGTCCATGCAAGTCGCACAGGACCCTGAAGGCCATCTTACTTGTGTCCTGGTTGGAGGTGCTCAGGCCTTGCTGAGCATGTTCCCAAGAAGCCCATTTCTTTCTCCTCCTAGGGTCTACACTGGTCCTGTAAGACCCTGGAAGGCTGTCATACTTTTGTCCTGGTTGGAAGCCATCATGCCTGGCTGGGCAGGCTCCCAAGAAGCCCATTTCTTTCTCCTCCTCTGTTCCATGCTGGTCACGCAGCCCTGTGGAAGGCTGTCTTACTTGTGTCCTAATTGAGGTACTCAAGTCTGGCTGGGTGTCCTCCCAAGAAGCCCATTTCTTTCTCCTCCTGGGGTCTATGCTGATCCCCTAGCCTTGTGGAAGGCTGTCTTCCTTGTGTCCTGGTTGGAGGCGCTCAGGCCTGGTTAGGTGGGCTCCTAAGAATCCCATTTCTTTCTCCTCCTAGGGTCTACGCTGGTCGTGTAGTCCCCCCGAAAGCTGTCTTTCTTGTGTCCTGTTTTGAGGTCCTCAGGCCTGGCTGGGTGGGCTCCCATGAAGCCCAATTCTTTCTCCTCCTAGGTCCACGTCGGTCATGAAGACCCCCGGAAGGCTGTCTTACTTGTGTCCTGGTTGGAAGCACTCAGGCCTGGCTGGTTGGGCTTCCAATAATCCCATTTCTTTCTCCTCCTGGGGTAAGTCATGTAGGCCCCCGAAGGCCATCTTACTTTTGTCTTGGTTGGAGGCGCTCAGGCCTGATTGGCTGGGCTCCCAAGCAGCTCATTTCTTTCTCCTCCTATGTCCACGCAAGTCGTGTATGCCACCAGAAGGCTGTCTTACTTGTATCCTGGTTGGTGGTTCTCAGGCCTAACTGGGCGGTCTCCCAAGAAGCCCATTTCTTTCTCCTCCTAGGGTCTACGCTGGTCGTGTATATCCCCAAAGGCTCTCTTACTTCTGTCCTGGTTTGAGGTGCTCAGGCCTGGTTGCATCTGCTCCCAAGAAGCCCATTTCTTTCTCCTCCTGAGGTCCACGCTAGTCTTGCAGGCCCCCGAAGGCTGCCTTCCTTGTGTCCTAGTTGTGGTGCTCAGTGCTTGCTGGATGGGCTCCCAAGAAGCCCATTTCTTTCTCCTCCTGGGGTCCATGCTAGTTGTGCAGACCCACAGAAGACTGTCTTACTTTGTCCTGGTTCAAGGTGCTCAGGCCTGGCTGGGCGGGTTCCCAAGAAGCCCATTTGTTTCTCTTCCTGGGGCCCACGATGGTCACACAGACCCCCTGAAGGGTTATGGTATTGTTTTATTGATTTTGTGGGCCTGAGGCTGGGAGCCTGAGCATCTCTTTGGAAGATTACAGTACTCAAAGTAGCAAAAACAGGGGACTCTCTTCTGTCTTGTCTTTGAGGCCCAATATTGTTTTTGTTGTTTTGCTTTAGTCTGATTAATTTTTTAGCCTTATTTTATACTCTGTTTTCATTGGGTTTTTTATGCTTTTTTTTGTATTTTGTTGTTTTGTTTTGTTTTGTTTTTGTTTGATTTTACTATACCTGTTAGAAAGGTCAACTATTCTGAAAATAGCAAGATATACTATAGTAACTATTGTTTTCATAATATCTTTCTAGAAGTTCTGTACCAGTTCTATTGCTTTGTTTTGATTGACTTCATTCTGTTACATTTTGTTGGATTTTACTATCTTTAAAAAATATCATATCATTGAATAGAAGCAAAATATATATACTATAATGTAATAGTTGTACATTTAAATTGCTCAATTTTCTCCACTGTCCTTTCACCACCTATGTTGGATGAGGATTCATATGTAATCCTGCATATCTCTCTCTGCATGAATAGTGGTTTGCTTAACATTGATTCCAGGTTATACAGACACATTGCCTTACTTGTTCACTTACTAATTTAAGGCTCTGGATCTACAGTGCAAAATCTCTCTCCAGGAGTACTGTCCTCCCACTAGAATACCGGTTTCCTCACACCTTTGGTACTGGGTCTTTTTCTTTGTATAAAAACAAACAAACAGAAAAGTAAATAATAAAATTAGTTCCTTACTTCACTGGAGAAGAGCAACCAAGCCAAAAACACTGGGAAAATAGTTTGTGGCTTACTTTTCCTGTGTCAGATCAGTGAAGAAAAACGTTGGGACAATGAGTTGAGTTTCTGGGGTAGGAACAGCTGCAGTGTTGGGAAAAAATACTTAGAAGGGAAATCACCTGGCAAAGCAGCTGGACTGCATCTGCACAAGTGTAGAAAGCAGTGTTATGGATGAATAAGAATGTGATATACATCACAGGCAGTCGGTCGGCCAAAGGACTGCACAGGCAGCAATAAATCTTCCCCTTTTCTGCAGCGAGACAGATGCACCCACTCCACACACATCCTCAGGAAGGACAGACTGGACAGCGCATCACTCACACATAGTTTTCCTGCAGTGTACGCGGTGACTGGTGACCATATTTGTATTAGTCACTCAGTGTGATGGCGTGAGTGTCTGTGTCCTCACACAAATCACACATTGATGTCCTAAGTGGCCCTGTAGTTATATGCAGAGATTTCATCTCTGAGGGTCTAGTGAAGGTCAAATGAGGCCCTGAGTTTGGTACTCTGATGCAGTATGGTTGTCATCATTTTAAGAAAAGACAGGGGTTCTGGTGACCTCTCAGGGCACAGGTGCTAGGGAAATTGAGTGGCAGACAATAAGCCAGGAGCACAGTCCTCATCAGAAAGAATATACTGGCACTTTTATCATGGACAGGTGCCTCCAGAACAGTGAGAAACCAAGTCTCTTTCGTTTGATCCAACCAGCCAGCAGTGTTTGCAATGGCTGCCTGAGCAGACTACATACAATTTACTTTATCCAAAGGAAAATAAGGGTATCTTTTATTTTTTAATTTTTATTTTTATTGGTAGATATTGGCAATACATAGTGATTGCATTCCTCAGAGATGAAATCTCTGCATACAACTACAGGGCCGGTTAGGACATTGGTGTGTAATTTGTGGATCCTCTGGTGTATATAAAGGTTTGAACTATTACTGAAGCCCCTTTCAGACTCACTACAGATGTAAGGTGTCTCCAATGTGTGGATCTTCTTACACCTATTAAGTTTTGTTGTAGTGGTAAAAGCATTATCACAATCATCACATTTATAGACCTTCTCTCCTGTGTTGTCTTGATTTTGAACATAGGTGCCCTCTGAGTGAAGCTACTAATTTTATTTTTTTAACATTCTCCAGCTGCCTTTTTAACAGACATTTCAAGCATTATGAGGAAAATAAGGAGGGAAAAACAGAAACTGTAACTTCAGTACATTTCAAATGGAATTGTAGAAAAACCAGTATCAAACTGAATGGGAGATTCTTTGAACTTAGGAATCTAGAAGGCAACTTGGTTATTTTGTGGGACGGACACCTAATCATCAGGCCGTGAGTCAACTCTGTGTTCATCTTAAATGGTACATTTTTTTTCCCTCGGTACCAGGGATCGAACTCACAACCTCACACCTGCCCAGAAGGCACTTAAGCCACTGAACCAAACTCCCGGCCCTTTTGTGTTCATTTTAAATACAGTTTGCAAGCGTGAAGTACAAGGCACATGACAGGTCATTACATGATTGGTTACATGAATTGGATTAAGTCACATATTGTCAGGCAAGCTAATTCTAAGTAGATTTACTTAAAAGGAATTGTTTGCCATAACATATGAGGGGAGAGGATTCAAGTGGAGCAAGCAAAGTTAATGCTGTCCTTGATTGAGCCACTTTGTGCCATACAAAGACCTTGAAGTAAGCTAGAAACAATACAAACTCTTTTAAATAAGGAAAACACAAGCTTGACATAGTCAAATCGACCCAGCACATTATCAGAAGCAAAGCAGTTGGACTCAGTCAAAGGCTGACTGAATTTAGCAGGGTGTCTATATGACAAGCAGCAAGAGCATAGACAGAGGCCACTATGTGATTTTTAACTTGCTATAACACGTCTATAAGTCTGCTATTTTATAACTGTGCCTTTACTATTTGTATAATTGTGCCCTTACAGAATGACTCTCAGGTCGGTTAAAAATACAAGAAAAAATAGCTTCAATGCCATCTTTTCCTTTAAAAATAGATGTTGTCTCTTCAAAATACACTACAGTAAGCATCAGAAATTGTATTATCCCTTCATTAAATCACACATAGTTTCTGCAGTGTACGTGGTGACTGGGTGACCATATCTCTATTAGTCAATCGATGTTATGGGCTGTCTGTGTCCTGACACAATTTACACATCCTCGAGAGAGTTGCTACATGTACATAACACAGCTTTTATGACAGGATCTAATTTAGCCACATGGAAGGCAGTGCCCACTGAAGTTAGGCTTCTATCCTCCCAGTGAAAATGGAGGGGAGGATCATTATCTTTCCTGATGTCTACATTTCATTTCAAAGAGATGGTTCCTAGCTCCTAGAAAAAGACCATCCTTGGTCATAAAGGTGGTGAGAGGCTTTTTCTTTTCTTTTAGCTTTGAGGCATTTTTATATCCCTTCTAGACACAGAGAAAGAACTTACAAGTTCTCTCAAGTATATCTTTTAGAAAAAGGAGGAATCTCTTCAACAGGAAGAATTAAGCTTCTTAGTCTTAATTTGCGTATGTCCTTATAGTAGTTCTGTAAAATATATTGTGTCCTGAAAACCTGCTGAGCTCACATTGTTTCTAAGCTGTATACGTTTATAGGATTTTCTTCATCAGTCGTCATGTATGCAAATAAAGCAGGCGTTTTCTCCTCCTTTCCAATCTGGATGCCTTTTGTTCACTGATTTGTCTCCTCGTGAAGGGTTGTGTTTTCTTGCTGCTTTGTAACTCTAGTAGTTTCCGTTTCTATGAATGTCAAGTCCTGCCCTTTTCCTTGACCACTGGGAACTTCTGTATTGCTAGAGGGATCCCTGGGCTGTGTTGTTTGGTGACTTGGTAAAGATTCGATCTTTGTGAATCTTGTGGCAGAACCAGAGCAGCTCTCAGGGGTAAAGAAATGTTTTTACAGGGCACAGACAAGACTTCCTGAGGGCCCTGCCAGTGCCTCCTGAAGGATGAGGCTTTCTTTCTTCCTCATTTTCGTGGGTGGGATCAGCTACTGATCTCTTCTCTCCTGGAGAGCTGGGCTGGCTTACTTTTCATCCACTTGAGGACAGATGCTTTTCCAGGCCCCACAGTTTCCTCATATTGCTTGCTGTCATCTCTGGTCTGCTGAATCCTCAAACGGGACCCACTGGGGAGAGGTACAGTTCTTTTCCTCTGCAAGTCTCTCTTCTCTGGCCCTCTGACCTGAAATCACCAGCTACCTAAACTCCAAACCTTCTTCATGTCCTAAATTCTGGGCATTTTCTGAGTTCTATAAATCTATCTATCTCCTCTCTGTCTTCATCTCTTTTTTTTTCTCTTTTCCTTTTTTTTTTTTTTTGATTTACATTGTATAAACTCTGTTTACCGATATATGCAGGAGAGTCATGTCTTCCAACATGCTGTCCAAGCTGCTCTCCCTCCTCATTCTTCCATTATGGTTCTAGTAGATTCTGTCCATTTCTGTAAGATATTCTTACTCTCTTCCCAATTAATGTAAAAATTTACCTTGTTTTCCCATCTTTGGCTTAGTTTCTATGACCACACAAAGGTGTTATTTCAAATCATCTCTGTTGTCTTCTGTTGTCCTAGTTCTTCTAGTCTGATGGACCGCAAAGGTGACATTCTGAGACTTCCCATGTTTCTGAGCTGGAAACCTAAACTCTCACCACATTTATTTATTTTTACTTTGGTGTTTTATTGCTGTTATTAGCTGAAAGACCCTTCAAATGTGAACAGTGTGGAAAGACTTTAGGTATATCTCCAGTACTCTGTGCATCAAAGAGTCCACATCAAAGAGGAGCCCTATAAATGCTACAAGTGTAGGAAGGACTTCAGTCAGAGTTCCATCCTCTGCATCCACCAGAGTCCACACCAAGGAGAGAAAACACCTCAAAGTACCAGTCACATGGAATGTTTTTCTAAGATTTGAAAAACTTAAAATCTGTAAGTGCCACTAGGAAGGAAATCCTGCATATATCTACACTGACCCAATAAAAATTGACAACACTCCCCAGCACATTATTCTTTTTGAGGAGCCTTAGGTAAGGTTTTTTGATTCATTGACTCATGCCAAGTGTGACCCATAACTTGATTTTGAATGAAGGAGCCCTCTGAGTGTGGGCCCAAGATAGCCTCTTGTATCCCAGTCACAGGATTCCAGCAAGTTGTCTCCATAGTTGAGATGCTGCATAAAATCCAGCATCCTGAGCTGCCTTCTGCCTGTTGCACTTAAGTACATGGGGCCCAGACAGGAAGATCACTGCAAATTTGAGACCAGCTTGGGCTACAAACTGAGCTCAGCCTGAACAGCATCACAAGACCCTGTCTCAAAAAGATTAATAAATAAATAAATACAAACTTTCCAGAGATGACTCATGATATGCATCTCATCATTTAGCAGAGGGCCTGACACATGCTAAATAGTCAATAAATGGTCACTATTTAAAAAAAAAAGTACATAGGGGCCGGGCACCAGCATGCCTTTGATCTTAACACTCGGGAAGCTAAGGCAGGAGGATCATGGGAGGCTGAGGCAGGAGGATCATTGTGAGTTCGAGACCAGCCTAGGCTACAAAGTGAGTTCAAGTCCAGTCTGAAATGCATAGTGAGACCCCGTCTGAAAAAATAAGGCCGGTGATTTAGCTCTGCCTTGCAGGCGTGAGGCTGTGAGTTCAATCCCTGGTGCCAGAAAAAAAAAGTACATGGGAACTCATACCCCTTCCTTCTTTTTATGCCCCCTCCTGCTCAGTGTATTTCAAGATGGAGAGCTCCTGCTGGAACTGTGTGTTGGCATTCCCAAAGTAGCCACATGACTCAGCCCTGACAAAGCTTTCCTTTTGGCCAGTTATTTGTGCACCCACTTAAACTCATGTCCACCAATACACATTGCTTCCTAGATGGCATCCAATTTGATTTAAGATTTTAGGTGACTCATACTACTGGAGCTGTTGGCCTATCAGAGAAATCATTGGCAGGCATACATGCTCTGGAACTTTTAGTTTGTGGATTCTGTTAATCACTTGGTCTCTATGTGTCCTGGTTACTTTTGTCGGGTTGCTGAGACAAAATACCTGTCTCCCAAAATGAAGGAAGGAAAGGTTTATTTAGCTTACAGTTTTGGAGGTTTCAGTTGATACTCAGCTGGCTCCAAGGCAGGGTGGTGTGGCTAACGGGCAACCGCTCATGGCGACCACAAGCAGCCAGCGTGAAAAGGGCAAAAAAGCGGAATAGCACGTATCCTTCCCCCACTTACATTGTACGCTGCTTACCCGCCCCTGGGCGGGTGCAGTGCTCACACAGCCAATCCCAGTGCTAGAAAATGAACCAATCGGAAATACGAGATTCAGCCACCTCCATGAGTGCATGAGGATGGGGGGGGACAACTAGACACCAACCATAACACCGTGTTAGACATACTTTCTAGTGGATACATTATATATTTTTAACTTGCACTGGGGGAGGGGATCTGAGTGTCCATAGCAGGGAGGAAGAAGCAAACAGCATGCAAACTTGTCTCCCTCCTGAGTCACCCATCTCACCCCCCCCCTTGGGGATGTTGGTTGCTCCTTCCAAGCTGTGGGAGAACTTAGTAGCAGGAAGTGGTAGGAGGAGTGACCCATAGCGTCATTAACTCTGTCATTTTGGGCAGTAATGTGTAGGAATCCTTTTGTGTTTTACAGCACTTACATTTTAGGCATGAATGTGTTCCCAATCTGTCATTCCGTGCTTGCTTCATTCATTCAACAAATTATATATTGAACACCTGAAGGCTGGCCACTGTGCCGGGTGCTGGATATACCACTAAATCAAAGTTTCTGCTCTCGTGTGGTTGACCTCTGGTGAAGAAGACAGGTGATAAGCAAGTAAACACATAAACAATGCAGTTGAAGTTAGTGATTAAGTGCTATGAAGAAAATAAATTAGGGTGATGACACATTGGGCGGGGTGTGGAAGTACAGCACCACTAGCGAGGGTGAGGGAAAGCCCGACCCAGGGCCTCTGGGTGGGGCCCTGCAGATGCTGGACTTCTTCATGTGTGCTACTCCTTGAGGGGACAAGAGAGAGTCCTAGCATTAAAGTCTATGCACTAGCTGGACGTGGTGGTGCACGTCTGTAATCCCAGCACTCGGGAGGCTGAGGCAGGAGGATCCTTCTGAGTTCGAGATCAGCGTGGGCCACAAAGTGAGTTTAAGGTCAGCCTGAACTGCATAGCGACACCCTGTCTCAAAACAAACAAACAAACAACAAATGTCTATGCACTAGTATGGAAGGGGGATGCTGGGTTGTGCAGAGTTCTGACTTCATGAGAGATGTAGTTTTGCTTTGGTTTTTGTTTGTGTGTTTTTGCTAGATAGATATCGAAAACTCATGTGGAGTAACTCAAGAAATGCTTAGAAGATCACAAGTCCCCAACAACAGGCTGGGGATATAGCTTAACAGCACAGTACCTGATTGGCAACCATGAGGTCATGAGTTTGATTCCAGGTTCCAAAAAGAAAAAAAAAGCAAGAAAAATCCCCAATGACAAGAATATAGGCAGCTGGTTTCTAACTTTATTTTGCTTCTGGTTCCTGTTTTCACTGAACTGTCACACAGAGCAAACTGAAATATCATAGACAGAATTTTAGTTATAGGAAAATTTGGTTTGATTTCTAGTTTTATTACTATTAGGTATGTGAGCCTGTGTGAATTTCTTAATCTCTGAGTCTAATTTTCTCAAGAAATAAGGCTAAATGATTTCCAAGCTCCCAGCTAGTCCTAGACTTTGACATTTCTATATAGTTGATTTTTTAAATGATGTTCTTGCTAGGGAATATGACCAACACTTTTGAAGCTATTAATTTTATTTTTTTAACCTTCTCCAGTTGCCTTTATACCAGTTAGACATTTCAAGTATTGTAAGGAAAATAAGGAGAAAAAACCAGAAACTGTAACTTCAGTACATTTCAAACAGAATGACCCTCAGGTCAATTAAAAATACAACAAAAAATAGCTTTGATTTCATTTTTCTACTTTAAAAATACATGTTATCTCTTCAAGATACACTACAGTAAACATCGGAAATTGTATTATCCCTTTATTAAATCAAAATCATTTAATTCATACTATTGTCAATACTAGATTTATTTATTCACCTAGTTAATCTAGAAATATTAGGAAAATAATTTAAAGAAACAGGCAAAAACACGTTGGAAGTAAAAATAATGACCACATTTTTATACAGTGTAATATTCCACAGTGTTTCTTAAAAATTATGTTGAATTTCTTTTTAAAATTAAAACAACTGTATGTATATTACTGAAAAAACGGATGTTTTTTGTTTTGTTTTTCAAATTTGTTTTTCAAATCAGCTTGGAGACTTTAGATACACAATTGCAACCGATAATGCAGACATGAAAATAAAAGTGTGCTAAACACATTGACACATTTGTATTTTACCTCTTTAAAACTCTAGAAATTATACAAGTTCTATAAAACTTCCCTTCCCAATGCCTGTTGGACAGCAATACAGTTATCTGTCTCCATTCAGAATTCACATAATTCAAAACAATACACGATAGTTCAGTTTTAGCCAGGCATAGTGGTGTCTGCCTCTAATCCCAGCATTCAGGGAGGCTGAGGCAGGAGGATCTCCGCAAGTTCAAAGCCAGCCTCGGCTGCATAGTGAATTCAAGGGCAGAGGGAAGTAAATAGAGAGACCTTGTCTCTAAATAAATAACTAAATAACAGTAACAAGTCAATACATAATAATTCATTTTGAAATGCAATAAAACCAGACACCCGAGATATAAGAAGTTAGAACTAAAACATTTAATGAATTTACACATTTAAGAATATTTAAATAGTGTTTGAAAATATTTTACAGAATTTCTTCCATACTACCTAAGATTTCCAAGTCATTTTCTGTTGCAACGGAAGAAAAAATACATAAATCAAACGAAAAGACCGTAATTAGAAAGTCATAAAAACAAAACCAAAAAAAAAAAATCCATGTCGAAATATCCCTGCTCCAAGGCACATTTTGGCACCTGAATTTGCAGGTATTACCCAGAAAGAATCCCAAGGCTTACCCGTTTGCAATGACAAACAAAAACTATCAGCAATTTTTAGTGACTAATTTTTCCGACTTTTAAATAAATTTTTACTCTAAATAGAATGTTTTACAGGACAAAATTTTCCTTCACCCTGATTTCCAGGGAAGCTCAGGCGGCAGGGCGGGGCTCCACCACTCCTGGCCTTGGGCCTGTGCCTGCGCGTGCGCCTGGGCTAACTTCCGCTCACAGAACAAGCCGAGGGTAGCGGTCCGCAAAGGCGGTCGCGTGGTCTGGCGGGGAGATGGCCTGAAGAGCGGCGCTGGCCTTATGACCTGGGT
>RJWM01018611.1:0-40697 GCA_004363535.1 Dasyprocta punctata
CCATCCACCCATCCATCCATTGGGCATGGGCCCCTGGCAGGGTCGCACCGGGGTGCTGGAGGGCGGCCGGGCCTGGCCGTGACCTCCCAGCCGTCCCCGTGCCGGCCAGGGTTCCTCACAGATGACCTGGTGAGCCGCGAGGACAATGGCCAGCAGCAGAAGTACCTGGGCGTGTGCCGGCTCCCGGGCCCAGGCCGGCGGCACCGGCGCCTGGACATCATCGTGGTGCCCTACCGCGAGTTCGCCTGCGCCCTGCTCTACTTCACCGGCTCCGCGCACTTCAACCGCTCCATGCGGGCCCTGGCCAAGACCAAGGGCCTGAGCCTGTCAGAGCACGCGCTCCGCACCGCTGCCCGCAACGCACGGGGCCTCAGGGTGGGGCCTGGCCAGGTGCTGCCCACCCCCACGGAGAAGGACGTCTTCCAGCGCCTGGGCCTGCCCTACCGGGAGCCGGCCGAGCGGGACTGGTGACAGGCGACCGGGCGGTGGGGGCCTCCGCGCTGCCCCCGCCTCCTGTGGGTCCGTCTCCACCCCTCTGTGAGGGGCCCAGTAAAGCGCGTTGGACACTCAGCCTGCCTGGCGTGTGAGTGCTGCGGCAGGACAGCGGGGGCCACCCGGAGGACGCAGGGGCTGGGGATGCCCCTTGACATGGGCCGGGGCGGGTGACCACTGAGTGTGCCGGGTGTGAGGTGGAGAGGCCAGGGCTGCCCTCCGCTGCGCTGGTCTCAGTCCTGGGCCCGCTGCGCGTGCTGCGCCTGCTTGTAATCCCAGCTGCTCGGGAGGCCGAAGCAGAAGGATTGAGAGCCTGGGCCCAGCCTCGGCCATTTAGTCAGACTCCATCAAAGCTCACAACCGTGTGGCTCTCATAGTCTAAGCAGGCCTCCGACTGCCGCCCAGACCCCAGCCGAGCCTGTCTGCACGCGGCTGCGGGGACTGGAGAGCTGTTCCTCTCGGGGTCAAGAGGCCATGTCCACGGCCAGACCACTGGCCAGGGGCAAGCCACTGGCGCAGAGGTACTCTGGGGAGGCCTCAGCGGCCTGGGGCGGCCAGGGGAGGAGCTGGGGACTCCCTGGGCCCTGCAGCTGGCTTATGAGGGCTGCTCATCCTCCACAGTGCCTGCCACGGTCCTCAGCGAGGGTAAGAATCAACAGAAGCCAAAGGCTGGGCTAAGTCTCAGTGTCAGAGTTGTGTCTCCCCTTGTTTGTCCCTCTTCAGTGCCCCTGCCGGCCCCAGGCCTGAGGACAGGCCCCCAGCTAGGGGCAGGGAGGCCTGTTGTGTTGGGGATGGTAGCCCGGCCAAGGTAACCCCTTCCCACACACAGGAAGCCCCCAGTCCGCAGCACACTGTCTGAACTCAGAGGCTGCCCTGTTCCTGATGCCCTTCCCGTCTGCCCCAGCCTTTTACCCCAGGAGATTCAGAATTTGGGGTGTGCCCTCAAACGGAACAGATTCCCGGTCTGACCCCCTGGCGCAGGCAGCAGGCAGTCAGGGGCTGGAGAGGAGCGTGCCAGCCCTCCAGAGGCCCCTGCTGGGGTGGTACCCACTGGCTGCTGCTCAGCCCTGGGGCCAGAGGGGTTTGCAGAAAGGCTGCCTGGCGGGAGGGACGGACCCCAGTGATCCTCTGGACTGTCCGGTGGACTTGGTGGAAGGGGCTCGGCGCAGGAGTGGAGACAGACTGCAGATGTGACGCTCCCAGCTTGGTGGTGGAGAAAGTGGGCAGGCAGCCTGGAGTGGGCAGCCTGTGGCAGATGGAGAAGACGCAGGACTGATTGCACTTGAGTCTCCAGGAGGGACACAGCCTTGCCCCGAAAGAACAGGTAGACCAGGTTAGCACCTAGGATCTGACTGCTTACAGAGAAGACATGGGCACAGGGACAGGGCCTCCCAGCCCACCCAGGGTGGGCGCTGCGAGGTCACCGCCCCAGCCATGTCCTGTCCTGCAGTTCTGCGGCCTGCTTCTGCACAGTCATCGTACTCCTGCCGCTGTACAGAGAATGGGGTTTGCGGGGCCTGGCCTCAGCCCCCTTCGTCCCCTCCACTTGGGGAGACGGCACGTGGAAGCCACAGCGTGGGGTGACCTGGGCCCTCAGCGCAGCCCAGGAGAAGCTCAGCCCCAGGTCCTCTGCCCGTGTCCACTCTGCCCTGCGGAGAACACTGGGCAGCCCTGGCTCTGAGCTCTGAAAGTGGGAGACTCTCAGGGCGGAAACCCCAAAGTGCCCCAGATTCTGGGCCAGATCTCACCGCATCCTTCTCCCCACCTGCTGCCAGGGCTGAGGCTGAGCCCAGGAGACCTGCCGAGTCATCTCTGAAGGCGTCCCGGGGGCTCTGGAGGGTGATGGCACTGGAGGCCGCCCCTCGTGACTTGAGTGGCTGGGGCAGCACCTCTCCCTCCCCTGATCCCCGCAGGCACCCGCGCGTGGGAGCGGCCTGGGAACCTGCCTGCGTTTGCCCACGTGGCCGTCTGTGTGCCGCGTGCCGTCCCGAGCCCTGTGTTCCTGTCCGCCAGGCCTCGGGTGTGGGCCCCGGCGTCCTCAAGGGCTCAGGCAGGCCCGGGGCAGGGACTGCGGAGGGCCAGGAGCCCTGGCCGAGCCGGGGCTGCAGGCCCCGTGTCCACAGAGGAGGCCGCAGGGCGGGCCGCTTGCGTCAGCCTTGAGCGGCCATCAATAGCGCGCGGTTAATTAATTTGATGGGAACAGCAGGGACCGCCGTTTGCATTTAGTGAAGTTCCAGGAACTTCCAACCTCATCTTCATAATTGGCCTCATAAATTGTAAGAAAGAGAGAGATCAGCAAAGCGGGAGGGAGGAGGGGCCGCCCGTCCGTCCTTATTTAATTTTATTGCTGAAATTCATCTTTTTAGCCTCCTCCGCCTGAATCGGCTCTCCCTGCCGGATTTGCCTAATCATGATAAATTAATATTCATTTCCCCACCTCTTGCCCAGCTCCCGCGCTTGGATGGAGTTGGGGAGGGTCTCCTTCTAGCCCCTCTGCTGGCCTGGGCCAGAGCCTAGGGGGCAGAGACCCCCGAAGAGGAGCTGTGTGCCCAGTGGAGAGGGGCCCCTGGGGGACAGGAGGGGCACCTGGGAGGAAGATGGGGTTCTGTTTCTTTCAGGGAGATGACCCAGGGATTGACAGGGACTCTCAGAGGGTCCCTATCCAGCAGGGCTGGGGGGAGGCACCAGAAGAGCCCTCGAAGGCCTCTCGGAGACCCACAGGCTGGGACCGGGGCCACACAGCGTGGCTTTGGGAGAAGGGGCTGAGGCAAAGGGTTCCATGGGCAAGGCGGCCTCTGCACTCCCCCGCAGCCTTGCCGGGGGTGGCTGGACCCTCACCCCGGCACCTGCGCTGTGTGGGTGGTTGTTGGGGGGTCCCTTTCTGGGCAGGAGAGCGGCCCCAGTCCTAAGGGTTAGGATTCCCGTCCTCTTGCATCACAGTTGTGTGAGAGCCTGGAGGAATTCCCGGTTTCATTCAGTGCCTCAGCCCATTTACAGATGCGGAAACTGAGGGCCTCCGGCTGGAGGTGCCCGGCCGGGAGGGCCGGTTCTAGGAGGGATGCTCGCCCCCGGTGACCCTGGCACTGGGGCCCAGCCCTTTCCACCTCCCCTTGAGTGCGGGTGAACCCTCCCGCCATGCGCAGAGGTGACGCCTCCGATTATGTGACAGCGGGCAGAGGGGCGCTCTGCACCGGCCTGGTGTGACCCTTAGAGGCCCGGGGCTTTCCTGAGCTGGCAGCGGAAGGAGCAGTCGAGACAGTTGTAGCAGAAGGACGAGAGAGGGTCCCCGCGGAGCAGGCCAGGTTGCCAGCCGGCAAGGAAGCAGCGCCTGCGTCCTGCAACCCCAGGGGACAAGTCCACCAGCCGGGCACGAGTGCGAACGCCAGAGGACAGCCCGGACTGCAGCCCGCGGCACCGGGCGGGCAGCTCAGCGAACGGCCAGGACTTCGCCCTGCTGCAGCGGGTGTGGCTCGCGGAGGCCGCGGCTGGCTGGGAAGCTGGGTTGTGCGGCAGGGAAGCAGGTGCCAAGGCCGAGGGGTGGGTGGCTCCTAGGGAGCTCCCTACGGGGAAGGGGCGAGGTCTGGGGCGCTGCGTTGACAGGAGCTGCTTCCCAGGGCCAAAGCCCTCCCAGCTCCCGCCTGTTTTACCTGGGACCAAGCCCGGGAAGCGTTTCTTTCCCCTCTGCGCCCCTTGCCCGGGTGATGGGGCGCCGCGCTGACTCGGCCCAGCATCCTGGGCCTCCTGTCCGCCGGGGCCCGGGGAGATGCCTTCGGCCCCCGCTGGAGGGCGCTGGCGTCCTCGGAGGGTGGAGAAGCGCGCAGGGAGGGAGCCCCGTGAGGAGGCCTGGGTTAGGGGCAGGGGATGCCGGGTTGATTTCGAGGAAGCGTTAGCAGCCTGTCGGATCTGACCGCCGGGCCGGGCCGACCCGCTCTGCGCCGATCCCGCCTTCGGGCCCCGTGAGCGCAGGCGGCTCGGAGCCGGCCCCCGGCTGCTCCGGCCCGGCCCGCCTCCACGCCGGGAGGACAGCCCGGCTCCCCCTCAGGGTCGGAGGAGACAGACGCCCTGCGGCCCGCAGCGGGCTCGCGCGGACCCCGCCTCCGGCCTGGTCCCCACAACCCTGCGCCCCGAGGAGCAGCCGGGACCGCGTCGGGACGGGGGCGCCGTCCGGAGTGGCCAGCAGAGGGCGCGCGAGGACCGGCGGAGCGGCCGCGGCGGGGGCGGGGCGGTGAGTGCGGCTCAGACTCTCGGGGTCCCCAGGGCTGCGGAGCGCTGCGCGGACCCCGAGCCGCCCCCGGTTCTGCAGAGCGTGAGGGGCCACCGGGGACCCCCCAGCCCGGTCAGGGAGCCGGCCCGCCGCGCCCGAGGTGGCCGGAAGGAGGCGGCCCCAGCGCCCTCCCGGGCACCGCCCCCGGAGCGAGCGCGCCTCCATCTTCCCGTCCTGCGCCGCGGCCGGAGGGCTGAAGCCCGCGGGGAGCAGGCGGGGGCGCGGGGTTGAGCTGGAGCGCAGGCCCTTCGCCCCCGGGGGGCCCGGGCTGGGGGCCTCCTCGCCGCCCCCTTAGCTCCTGCCCAGCGCGGTCTTCAACGAGGGCCCCCGATGAGAAGGCCACCGAGGCAGAGGCATTGTGCCCCCCGCTACCACGGTGATGGAGTGGCCTTGGAGGAAGTATGGGCCGGCGACCATGGACCCTCCTGGGCGGACGCTGGATGCTCCCCACCTGTGTATGTGCAGGTGAACTCAGACACATCCAACCATGCAATTACGTATTCATTCAACAAACAGGTACTGAAAGTCGACCCTGTGCTAGGCACTGGGGATGTCGGGGCAAACAAGGAGAGAAGGCAGAAGAGGTCCACTGCGCCCAGGGCCCCATGGTGTGTGGGCTCATCGCGGGGAGGAGCACGCGTGGGTGGCGGGGAGCGAGGGCAGCAGTGTGCGGCGAGGACTCCACATCCTCACCCATCGCCCGAATCCCTCTCTGCTCCAGAGGCCCGTGGGCCCTGTGCGGACCAAAGTCGCTCCTTGCCCCGCGCTCGCTCCCGCCGTGGAGCCCCCGTCCAGGTCTGCCTACACAGTACGTGCAAAATAAATACGTAAGTGCGAAATAAAAATACAGGGCTCTTTGTTTTAAAAATTATAAAGAATTTCAAGACAACGGAGCATTAAATTGAGCAGCGGGCTCTTTGAAATCCAAGACCCGCGGGGCCGCAGAGGCCACGCAGCGGCACCAGCCTGGTCTCCTCCTCCTCCCCACACTCAGCCCCGCTGCGCCCGCCCTTCGGGTCCCATCCACACGACCGGCCCGGCGCCGTCCCCCCCACCCCCCACAGCCCTTAGACTCCTTGGCCCCAGACACTCTTTCCGGTTTTCCTATCTCGTGCTCAGGATGCAATCCCTCTAGAAAATTCCCTCTTCCTTTGGCCGTCGTCTCCAGGGTGCGGGCTTTCCTCGTCACAAACAGCATTTGGGTCAAAGCACAAGTCACCGTCTGGGGTCCCCTGGACCCATCCAGTAAACCCGACCTCTGGAAGACCGAGGTGGTGCGGTGGTCCGCACGCCCCAGCCAGCGCGCGTGGACGCCGGGACTCAGCGTCTGTGGCTGCGAGGCCGTGGGCGTGCGGCGCGGGTGAGCCTGGCCACCCTGGCCCGTGTCCCTGGAGCGGGCGAGCGCCGCCGTGTGCACCCCGACTCCCTTCGCGCGCGTGTGCAGCCGCGTCGGGAGAGGCCCGTGCGCGCGGCCGAGTGCCTGCTGTAGGTCGGCCCGGCCGCGAGGGGAGGGGCGTGCGCACCCGTGGCGGAGCGCGCAGGGACCTCTGGCGGCAGATGTGCGCTTTCGCGTGGCGCAAAAGCACGCGTGCGTGTGTGGTCCCGTGAGGTCGGGGCTGAACCCGGACTCGAGCTGCAGGTGCTGCGTGTAAGGCCACAGGCGGCCGGCGCAGGCGCGGGTGCTGTGTGCGCGCAGCTGCGCTCCGACCGCGGGGAGGCCGGGCCCCCATCCGCCCCACGCGCCCACCGAGCCGCCGCTTTGTTCCTGGCCGCGGGCTCGCAGACCCCGCGATGGGCGGCGGGCGGTGCGGCTCCCTCCGGCGGGCACGGTGGCTTGGCCGGTTACCGCGCGGGCCGCGGGGTGGGTGGGGGCGCCGGGCCATCCATCTTCTGTTATTACAGCGTAATGGGGCTGCTCAGGCGCCCGCCCATTTGTCATCGGCCTCGTTCGCTGATAACCGGCATTTGTCATCACTTTCCTCTGCGCCAATGTCATCAGCGCCGCTGACAGCGCGCACGGGGGGTGCGCATGGTCTGCTGAATGCGCTGCGCATACACTCGTGAACACAGATCCAAGGGAATACTGTCCTGGGACCTGGGTTCCCGGACGGGGTCAGCATGTGCTGTGCTCCAAACAGCCCCATCTGCAGGCAGACCCACAGCTGGAGCCCCGGCTCCCTGCAGAGGGGATGAGGACGGTTAATGGTGGGTGGCTCCAGTGCAGGTGGCCCTGGGCCAGCTCCCTGTGTGACATCTGCCACCAACATATATGAAGCCCCACAGACTACATTCCTCTGACAGCGCAAGGGCCAGGAGGGGTCTGGGGACAGTGCAGACGAGGAGTCGCTTTTGCTGTCCTGGCATCCCCTAACCTGGACTCTGAGGCTGGCCAATCTATAGCATGAGGGACTTGGGAAAGACTCTAGAAAGAACTTTTTTTTTTTTTTTTTTTGGTACCTGGGATCAAACCCACAACCTCGCACTTGCCAGGCAGGCGCTTATGCTGCTGAGCTAAATCCCTGGTCCTAGAAAGAACTTCCTACCTGAGAGGGAAAGAAGACCCCTGTCTGGGTCCAGTGCCCTCTGGGTGGGCTGGATGTGGCCCACCTGGAGCATGGCGATGTCTTCTGGTAGCTGCTTTCTGGCACATCGACCTCAGGATGGTGGAGCGACACCACTGTCCCTGACTAGGCAGAATGGGCCCCCGTCCCTCCGGTCCTTGGTTACCTGGCACATACTAGGTGCTCAATAAGTAGCTGTTGAATGAATCAGTGATTGAAGATGGTGTGTGTATGGAGGAGGCGGGGGTCCTCCAGTCCCTCCCAGAATGGCCACCAGCCACTGATGGCCCAGATCACCTTTTGCGCCCACCCTCTGACTCCTTTCCTCATCCCCTCGGCAGCCCCCAGAACCCTTCTCCTCCAGTCTCTCCCTCCGGGTGGAGGGGAAGGGCGGGAGAGTCCCCAGCAGAGCAGGCTGGCTTGTTCCTTGTAAATGAAGACCATAATTAACATTAAATTAAGGTAATACAAATGAAGGCAACATAGAGGCTGACAAGATGAGCGTTTGGGGAGGCAGTGGGGAGAAGTGATTCATATTTTTAATTTACTGTACGGATGGGCCATGTGGCTGGGGAGCGGGCGGCTCTCATGGAGGGGGTGTCGCCCTGTGATGTTCGCTGGGCGCCAAGTGAACGCACAATGACTATTAAACCCAACTGTCCATATAATGGGACAGATCCGACACGGCGCCCACCGGAGCACCAGGGGCTGGGCCGGGCAGGCTATAAATCCTGCCTGCACGGTGGCTGCCTGCCCACCTGGCCTCTTAGCAGGCCCGGCCGGGCCCCAGGCACAGCAGGCACTGCCCCGGGGGTCCCGACAGGGGTCTTGGCCACAGGACTCCGGGGACTAGGAGGGCCCAGGCTCAATGGGCCACTGCTCGAGACCTGGCACTGGCTGCGCGTCTGGAGCGGGTGAGTGGGAAGGGCTCGTGGCCCCTCGGCTCGCCCTGGCTGCCAGTATGGGCTGTGCATCTGTGGCCCACGCGTGGTCCCTTCCAGAACTTAGCGGCAGACACTGGTGTGCTGTCCCTGAGAGAAGACTCGGTCACTGCCGTCCTCGTCACTGCTGCTGCTCACTTAACACATCAGCCCCACCGCAGTCTGCTCCTGCGCCGTCTCTGCCCCTTACAGGCAGCTGGTGAGGGGGACGCTGTGTTAAGGGACCCACAGGAAAGGGGCAGACCCTGGGGAGTGGTGTGGTCACTGAGCTTCTCAGTGTCCATAGCCCTGTGCTAAAAGTGTGCCCCATGCCAAACCTTCAAACGCCAGAACCGGGGGCGACCCTGGATCCCGCGCGCTCTCCCCAGGTCGGCACCTGAACCCCACCGGCCCTTGTCCTCTGCACCCAAAGTCTCGGTCACAGGGTTCTCTGGGCCTGGGGTGTGTAGTGTGACTGTGGGTGTGTTGCACACGTGGCCTCCCACCCTCGCCCTGCCCCCGCCAGGAGAAAGGTATCAACAAATCCCAGGGGGGCAGGGAGGGTTCCCGCTTACTCGCTGTGCAAACCGAGCCACAAGATGCTCGTCCCAGCAATGAGAGCCGCAAGTGTAATTTAGGTTTTGATATCATGAAAGTCTCGCTGCTCTAAAACAGCGGGGCACTCGGTGCCTCATTAATAAAGGATAAACTCGGAGTCTATTTACACGGCGCTTTTTGGGGTTATTTACTCTCCAATATACATATGTAATGTTGCGCATACTTACCGCTAGGTGCAGCTCCCCCTCCCAGCCAGGGCCTCCCTGTCACCTGGGGAGGCTCCCTGCAGCCTACAGAGGGTGGCAGGAGGAAGGCGGGCTGAGGGCTGCCCCAGGGCCAGGAGCTCTTCTGAGGAAGGGGCTGTCAAAAGGCAAGCGACACGCCCACCTGCGCCTTCTATCCCACCTTCCAGTAGCCCCTCGGGCTGCCAGCGCCCTGGGGCCCAGGCCAGCTGTCCTGCAGGTGAGCTGCAGGCCCCGCCCCCATCAGGCCAGGCCCTGCGTGCCCTGGGGACAAGCCCCAGCCTGCAGAGGGAGGCGCAGCACGGCCCCCGGGCCTCTGCCACCCTGCCCCAGCCCTCCAGCCTCACCAGTGCCAGCAGAGCTGGAGTTGGCAAGGTCGCCTCAAGCAGGGCTCTGGTTTTCAGTTCCAGCGCCCTCTGGTCCGGCCAGAGTGGCTCAGCTCTCCATAGTGTCCAAGCCCTGCCTTTTTTTTTTTTTTTTGTCTTTTGTGGGGCAGAGTTTCACCATATGGTTCAGGCTGGCCTTGAACTCACTTTGTAGCCCAGGCTGGCCTCAGATTTGTGGCAGTCATCTTGCCTCAGCCTCCTGAGTGCTGGGATTATAGGCATGCGCCACAGCACCCAGCTCCAAGCCCCTTTCCCTGGGCCCTTCCCATAGAAACAGACGGGAAGGCCCTGACATGTGGTGAGGGGGTGTCCCAGCCCTATTTAACAGGCAGGAAGGGAGGTCAGGGAGCTCACCCAGTGTCACACAGCCAGGAGTGCCAAGCTGGGGTTTGACCCAGATCAGAGTTCCTATGCCCAACGCCTGCCTCTGCTGTCCACCCTGGCCCCTCTGTTCCCGCAGCCCAGGCCGGCACATGGCCTCCGTACGACTGACCCATTCTCTCAGTCATGGAACCCCACCAGCTGCAGAATCGGGCCTGGACTTGGAGCCAGGGTGGTCTTAGGTATGGGGGAGTGGAGGCCCCCCGTTGAGTTATGGAGATGGAGATCACCCCATGCGTGTCCCCAGCTGAGAGCTGCAACTTGGGGTCTTGTCAGTTCCTGCAGGCCGGGGGGTGTGGCCCAAGGCGGTTGCACAGGGAGGCCCAGGTGAGCAGGTGTGAGACGGAGGTGTGCGTGCAGGTCTGGGGGAGGCCAGGCCGGGCCAGCGGGCTCTAGAGCGACATCTAGTGGCCAGGAGGAGAGCTGCCGCTTTCTTGCTGGGACCCGGGCTCGGGGCATGGGGTCCACAGGGCCCTGGGAAGCCCCAGTGGTGTGGGAGGCCGGCTTCGCCTCGGGTCTCAGGCTGTTCAGGTCTCAGTGCCTGGGACGCAGGGGGAAGGGCGCTGCTCCTGGAGTCCCCTTCCTGTCCCCGGAGTTGGGGAGAACTGACCTGGAGGAGCCGGACAGAAGGACCGCAGCACGCAGGAGCCGGTTCACCGCTGCCGGGGAACAGTGAGGCAGCGCCCCCGAGGTAAAGATGCAGTCGCAGCCCACAGCGGCTGCGCGTGCCTGGCGGGAGGCAGGGAGGCCCCGTGTGGCCAGCAGCCAGGACACGCTGCTCCCCTCAGCACCTCCTAACTTTGCCTCCGCAGAGGGGAGCTCGGGGCACGTCTGGAGCAGGGTTTCGGGGCACACCCTCGGGGTACCTGGGTCCTGTCCAGGCCCTGCAGGGTGCATGCAGGAGTCTCCCGAGGGCTGACTTGTCTGTGCCTCCTTGGGGCTCAGGGCACGAGGCAGCGGCCTGGCCACCTGGGAGGAGGGAAGAGGGGCTCCTTAACCCGCTGTCCCCCTTCAGCAGGGCGGACCCCAGCAGTCCTCACTTCCAGTCCGGCTGGGCCCACAACTTGGGTTGTGAACTCGTGTCCCAGGCAGGCCTGGGTCTTGCGACTTTGGGTCCTTTCCTGAGGACACCAAGGCCTGTTTGCTCTGGGGCCCCCAACCTCGTTTACCCTGAGGGAACAAGAAACGGCACAGGGTCAGGGCACCCTGAGGCCAGGCGGAGCTGGGACTGTCGGAGGGCCAAGGCAGGAAGGCCTGCCCTGATAGGGAGCTCGGTGACCTTGGCTCCTCGGCGCCATCGGCTGTGGTGGCCCTGGTCAGGCCCTGCGGGTATGGGCTGACCCCAGGGGAGAGGGGCCGGGTGGGCGGAGGGGAGCCTGGGCGGGCGGGCGGAGGGGAGGGAGGGAAGGACACTGACAGCAGAACAAATGCTTGTAATTTTATAACCAATCTCAGCGTGTCCGTGGGGGGCCGTTTCCGCCTCCACTCAGGACCAATCAGCCTGACAGAGCTATGAGTCTGCCTGAGTGAGTGTGAGCCGCCCCCCCAACGCCACTTACTGCAATCTCATTACGGCCGGCCCGGGCGGCGGAGCCGGGGAGCCGGGGCCACGGGAGGGAAGGAGCCTCGGCCGGCCAGAGCAGGGCCCGACGGCAGGAGACGCGCCGGCTCGCAGGAGGGCGGGTGCGGAACCTGCAGCGTCTGTCCGAGGGCACAGCCCCTGCCCTCAGGGGCCTGGAGCCCGCTGGGGTGGCCGGACAGGCCCCGGGGAAGGCGGGGCTGGGCAGGAGTGACCCGAGGGCCAGCAGGAAGCAGAGACAAGACGACGAAGGCAGAGTCCCGGAGCCAGGCCAGCGCGGGGCCAGGACTGCGGAGGGACTTGCCCCGCCCCCACGTGCGGGGTGCCGGGCTGCACCCGAGGAAAGCAGTGCCACCCAAGCCGTGGGGGTGGGCTGCGGCGGCCAGCTGGCCAGCGGTGGACACTGCAGGACGGCCTTGCTGGATATCTGGCTCTGGGGATGGTTGTGTGCCCATTAGTCTCTCTAATTGTCAAAAATCTAATTTAGTGTCTGGAGCCCAGGCCGGCCTCGGGTTAAATGGAGGGAGGCAGGCCCTGCCATAAATCTGCCCACCCAGCCCGGGCCGGTGCTAATTCTGCAGTTAAGTGAGGGGCGAGGAGGGCCACGGAGAGAAGCTGTCCTCTGTGACCCCGCGGGCCAGCCCCCACGCGCAGGGTGGCAGGGGAGCTGCCGCCGGTCTCCTGTGAGCTCGGAGCAGCCGACTCTCGGGGCACCGAAGCTGGAGGCCTGGGGCTCCTCTGAGCCTGCGTGGGGCTGGGCTGCCGTGGCTGGGGACAGGACTGAGGAGGTCAGGAGCCTCTGGGGGACGGGGGAGTGGAGACACTGTGTGACCAAGGGATTGGCGGCTTGGTGGGTGCCTGCCTGCTGGAGATCTGCTGACATCTGCACAGCACCCCAGGAAGGGGGAGCAAGGGCACCCTCCTCGGGGGGCTCCTGACTCCCCTTCCTTGAGGTACTGGGCCCCGGGGCAGTGGGAGGGCCTCCTGTGGCCTGAGGTGTGGTGGGGCTCTGACCCGGCTTGGTAATGACCTCGCTCCCCTCAGAGCTGCTAATTGAAAGCAAGGGGTGTGGCAGGCGCAGCGGGAGAGGCTGGGGACTGAAGTTCTGAGAGGCTGTGCTTCCAGGGGGAGGAAAACCATTTCTCCTGGTGCTGGCTCCATCACACCAGTCACCCACTCGGCCTCTCCTGCTGCTAACAAAGTGCCTTTAATTAGCTGCCTAATAAAATGCTCTTAATTGGCAAGAGCCAATCAGAAGGAAGAGAGGTCTCCTCCCCCTCGTCTTCGCTGATGGCGGCACAGCTGCAGGTTTAAGGGGGAGGGACCCGAGGCTGGGCCTGTGTCTCTAACAGTGGCTAGCTGGCCGGCCTGCCAGGGCGCGGCCCGCAGGTCTGCGGTGATCGTGATGGGAAAGGTCTGCTCAGGCCTGTGCGCTGCAGCCCAGCAGGAGATGGGGCCCTGCAGAGTGCTCTGCACTGACCTGTGGGGTAAGGCCTGTTAGGGAACAGACACCAGGGTGGCCTTGGGCAGTGGGGATCCTTTTTAATTTTTTGAGACTGGGTCTTGCTCTCTAGTTCAGGCTGGCCTTGCATTTATTATGTATCACAGGCAGGGCTTTAACTCATGGGTGATCCTCCTGCTTCAGCCTTCTGAGTACTGGGATGACAGGTGTGCACCATGCCTGGCTGGACCCCATTTCTTGCTTCTCAGTCCCCTCAATGGCAAAAGGCTGGGTCTACCTGATGCTCTGATACTTCCCTAGCCCCAGTGCCAGGGGACTCGATGCTGCCAAAAGCCAGAGCCAACAAGATGGCCAGCAGTGTTCAGATGCAAACGGGGAGCCTGGGCAGCCAGAGAGGGTTGCTGGCCCCAGGCCTGAAACCACGAGGAGTCAGCTCAAAGGGAGTAGGGAGGAAACGGAGAGGTGGGCTGGAGGCAGCAGGGGCTCGCTGGGTGCGGGTAAACTGGGGTTCCCTCACCTACTGAGCAGCAGAGGAAACTTACAACGGTGGGTTCAGGCTGGGTGGACCAGTTTGCAAATCGGACATCAGCATGGCTTCGCCGTGGTCAGCAGACAGGATGCGCATGATGGGGAGCCGGGCATGGTCACCTGGTCCACGCCGACCGCCCGGGGCAGGGTCCCAGAGGGGTTCACTCCACTGTGCAACGACTCATTCACGGCCAGAGTTACAACCCTCTTCACGTGGGTTCAGACAGACAGGACACTTGGGGAGAAAGACACTTGGGAAACTGACTTTCATCATATATTTGTCATTTATTTTTTTCTGAAGTTAAAAAAATCCAAACACTCTATTACCATGATCCTAGGTCGTGAACATACTGGTACACTGACTACACATCACTGTCACAGAGTCACAGAAGTCAAAGCAGTCAGCACTCCAGGACACGCAGAGCGGCGGGTGGCCCCCCCCCCCAGAGCGCCCCGGCCTCCCGAGCTGCCAGGCCGGGCCCACTCCATCGGGGCGCGCTGGACAGCCCGGCTGGGCTGCTGGGGCTGAAGGAACCACTGACTTGGGAAGGCGTTAGCTTCCTAGGACCCAGGTCTAACCGCCTAGTTGGTCTTTTCCTGCAGTGTCCAAGAGGAAGGCTTAGGAGGGGAAGTCACACACACGCACCCACGCACGCACGCACGCACGCACCCCGCCCCTGGCTGGAGCTCACAGAGCCGGCTCCGTGGTTTGTAAGCACATTCTTCAGGTGTCACTGCCTCCAGGAAATTTTAGATTGTGGGTGCTCAACTTTCAACAGAAGGGAGTCTCAATGTCAGGGAGTTAAGTTCCGTCTGAAACCATCGCGCTCCTTTGTTTTCTCTCTTCACCTCCAAGGATTCTGGTGCCACAAATGCGCTACAGCTTACAGAGAACCAGAAGCAGAGCTGAGCTTCATTCCCCGAACACACTGGTGGGGACCTGGCGCGAGGGCTGCAGTGGCCGCGTCACTGAAAGCTCCCAGGTTTGCCCTTGCTGCCCGCCCCACGAGATGACCGCTCCCGACCAGTTATGAGAGCCGCGCTCAGAGGCTCCGACTGCCCGGGTCTGTTGCGGAACCGGGCACAGGGAGATGCACGTGGGCGGAGGCAGCAGTGCAGTCAGTCATGCGGGCAGCCCGATGTGACAGTCACAGGGCGGGCATCTCCACACCCCGCCTTCTACCCGCAAGCCCCTGGGTGACTCCTAACCTGCGGCCGGCACCGCTCTGGGTTACAAGGTGTCACCATCTGAGGTGGAGGGAAGACGCTAAGGTCAGTAATGCCAAGGAATCTAATCCAATTCTAGGAAAGAAAAAATAGCCCTCATGATTTCCAACATTGCCTTCACCCCAAACTCAAGCTGTTTGTTGCCCCACACCATCAGGTGCTCAGAGGACCAGAGACAGCTTTTCAGACAACGGTTCTGGGAGACACCAAAGGGAGCACGCTTCCTCCTCCGCAGCAAACCCCAAACCAACAGCCAACTCCACCCCGAAGACAAGTTCTGAGAGCCCGACCTCATCACTTGTGGACAGAGTCCCAGAGTCCTCTCTGCAGTGAGGACACTAGAAAGAATTTAGCTGAGGGACGAATGCAAAAGGTCCCTCCAAAATCCACATCCACTTTCCCACGGCACTTAGAGAAAAGGACGCTCTGGGGTGACACGGTGGGGACGCAGACGGCTCGCCTGCCCATCTTAAGGGAAGGTTTCTCTCAGTGCCAGGGAATCGCAGTGGAAAGATACTTCGTTTCAGAGCCAGGGGACATCTGGAGCTCTTTTCCTACTGTTCCTTTAAATGTGTTGAGATGTCTTTGTTTCTTTTCTTTCCATAAAGGTCAAACTTTCCATTTTTTAAAAATCCCAGTTGGGGATTGGTGATAATCAATCCCCCTGAAGCCATGCAGACAGTAAGTGCGGTTCGCCCTCCCTGGAAATGAACATCCACACACCTGATTATTCCTTCTACAGGGAGCTGGGAAATGACCCCCAGAGCTGGGAAACGCGGACGGTTCTGTTTTCAGACCACTGAACTTCATTCCCATTCCCCTGGGCAGCAGAGAGGACAACGCGAGACTGCCTGCCCCGAGCGGCCACGCTGCCCTGTCTGACGTGCTAGGCCGGCTTCTCCACCACGCTCCTCCAGGGCGACCCGGATGAGGGCCAAGTCCTGGGTGGCGCTGAGGACCCAACCACCCCACGTTCTGTCTCCTCTCGTGCACACCGGAAGCGCCCTGCCACTGGGCTGCACCCCGCCGCACCCGCCCTGCACAGCGGCACAGAGCAGAGGGCAGCAGCACAGTGACTGCACAGTGCTGGCGATAGCGTGCAGCCCGTGCCTCTTTGGTGTCCAACCCGTGGGTTTTCAGGACTGACAGGTCCTTCTCCATCTGCGGCAAAACCCTGAACCCATCAAAGAGCCATCAGGATTCAACGTAACAGGCAGGCAGCCCGACAGCGGTGGGGCTCTGCGGTGGTCTGGCAGCTGGGAGGGGAATGACGCTGAGAAGGTGTTTGCTCATGAGGACTTGGGACTAAAAGCCTCAGAGTAGCTGTAAAGCAGGAAGGGAAAAGTGCACACGCACAGGCCGCCTCTCACCACGGCGCCACCCTTGGCCCAGGGCCCTCCCCCGCCGGTGGCGAGATGGCGCTGCCTCCCCCACCCTGCTGGGCGTGCGGTGGCTGGGCTGTAGGCCATGTGCAGCTGGTTCCTAATTGCTCTTCCTGCAGTGACTATGTGAGAAGTGGCCTCCCTAGGCTCAGCCACATGGGTCAGAGACAGGAAGAAGGTGCCTCCTGGCTCAGCTTCCGAGGGGCACACAGGCATGGCCAGGCTGCCCCTGCGGCCAGAGCGATCAAGCTGGGGCTCCTGACGTTCTCGGTTGCGGTGGCACGTGCACCTGGGCACTGCAGCCCACACAGCTGCTTTCCAAGGGACCAGATGGGTCTTGACCCTGCAGTGTCCATTTGTGGTTTATTTTTTTCAGGTCCTGGAACTTGAACTCAGGACCTCATGCTTGCTGGGCAGGCCCTGTGCTGCTGAGCTAAATCCCTGGCCCTACATTTATGTTCTTCAACTGCCAGAGACATTTCAGTGGTGGGGAAAGGGAGGGGAGGGGAGCAAACGGAAGGCAGGAGGAAGGACGAGAAGGCAGTGCCTGCCCCAACAATAAACCCTGTGTGCCAAACTTGAACCCAAGCCCCTCTCTGGCAGTGCTGCCCTTTTGCTGACACTGGGTTCGGAAGAAGCAGAAGCAAGGTTCTGCAATGCAAGACTGAGCTGGTGAGACCAATTTCCAAGACATATTTACTGGCTTGAAGGAAAGAGAAAGCAGCTTTGACTTTCACCCATCTCCCAGGTGCTCTGTGGTGGTTTTAGGCGCCTGGTCTCGTGGCTGTGAGGCGGACATCAGAGACGGAACCATCCCGCAGGCCGCGCTGGCATGGGCTCCAGCCACTGCAGGCGGAGCCTTCCCAGTGATTTAAGATGAAGTGCAATGCCTTTTATTACACAGCTAAGTGTTAATGAGAGGAAATGCAATCAGCAACTCTTTTCTGCACTCTACATGGAATCCAGGAGACTGCTGAGTCCAGAAAGATGGAGCACTCAGCGAGCCCAGGAAGCTCCTGCCCCTCCCCTTTGGGTGGGGACGAAGAGGAGGAGGAGGAGTTTCAAGTAGGACGACAGTGACAGTGTGGCAGCTGAGAATCCACTGTTACCTAGGGCCGCCGGCCCCAAAGGCTGGGCCGGGCACTGTGCCTGAACGTGTGCTGTGTGCCTCCTCCACACGCGCCTCTCCAGGGTCCGCCGTGCCGACGGGACACACTCACCACACAGTGGCGCCTCGGCCGAGGGGCTGGGCCTGGGTCTCCGGTGTGCATTCCGTTTCTCTTCCCCTCCCTTGGAGGCTGTCAGGGTGTGGTCTCCTCTGCTCTGGCCAGGTGCCAGCCCTGCAGGAAGTAACTCAGTGACCCTGGGCTCTGTCTGCCCCAGAAGCTGTGTCCTCCTGCCCCAGAAGGCTACATGGGGAACTTAGTTCTTCTGTTTAGTGGCAAAGCAAGAGAGATTCGGTCCAAACACTAAATATATTTATAAGTCATCTTTGTCTGGAACCCAATGGAGGAGGAACAGGTGTGAGGGAAAGGAGAGGGCAAGGGGAGGAGCGACAGTCCCCATCATTCACTCGAGACAGAAGACGTCGTCTGACAGCAGCACTGAAGCAGCTGGCTGCACCCGCAGACCCGCTGGGTCCCACCAGGAGTCTGAGAGCCCTGCTCCTCGCAGGTCCAGGGATCCGGGGAGGAGTCTGGTTGTGGCTGTTTGCAGATATGTTCAATCCCGCAACTTGAATGAGTCCTGTGTGGAGACAGAGCGAAGAGTCACTGCCCCCTTACTCACGTCTCACTTGCTCCTGCTCGCCTGCCTGTCCACCAAAAGAGTGGCTCTGGGGACCGTCCCCAAGGCCGCCCCCTGCACATGCAGTGCTGGGGCTTCTGGCCGAGGTGCCCTGACCAGCTGGAGGACTGGCTAAGACAGGGAAGGCTGTGTACGCCTGCGGGGTTCAACAAGAGTGCTTGAGCAGTGGTGCACACGGAGGCCGGGGCTGCCAAGCTCTCACTGCTCCCTGGAGGGGCCAGGAAGACAGTGGGGCCACTCTCAGAAGGGAGGCATCCAGGGCTGGGGGAGCCACAGCCGGAAGCTCCAACATAGATGTGCAGACAGGGGCTAGAGGCAAGGCCTGGAGATGAAGGCAAAGCCAGTGGGACTGGAGACATAAATCTGAGCCATGTACATAGAAATGTGGAACTGTTGCAGGAAATTTCCCAAGCCAAGCCAAACCAAGTCAAATTCTTTGCACCGAGGAGATAAGGCAGCGTTTAGTCTTTATACCAGCAGTCTGCTGGAGTTCATGCCAGTGGACTGTTGCAGTGATAATTCCTCCCAAGCAACTGCCCCCAATCAGGAAGGAGTTTAGTCTATACAGACTTAGAAGTGGGAGGTACAAAGCAAGTGACCAAATGTTACATGATTGGTTACATACATTGAATCATATATTGACAGACAGGCTGGTCGTGAAACAACAGAAACAATCCGGGAACCAGGGGAGGGGGCTCTTACAGAGTGACTATGCTTGAGGGCAGTACCATAATGTAGGAGTTGTTTTGGGGACAGAAACCTGACTGAATGAGCACAGGTCAGCCCAAGGTCCCTTAAGGTATAGGCAATCGCTCTGACTTTGTCAGGATCAACTGAATTTACCAGAGACAGCAGAACAGCAACTTGGTCAGTCTTCCAATTAATCATGAAACACCTATAAGTTTGTTATTCTGCCCCAGTGAAACGAGAGCTGAAAGCAGTAGGAACGGGTGAGTCAGGCAACGAAGGGTGCTTCGGTCACGAAAGCCTGAGATACTCTGAGGGGTGTTTGTTTTAGGGGTGAGAGAAGGAAGGAGACAGAAGCAACCAGAGTTAGGGAGAGTGATAAAAATGTGGGTTACTCATATACTGCGTGGTCAAACATGGGTTTTGCATGCCCAAAGCCCTGAATTTAATACCCAGCACTCCTCATTAAAAAAAAAAAAAAAAAAAAAACCAGGCTAAATGCTTAAGTCTAAGGAAGAGGAAACTATGGTATAAAGTGGGCATAGGTACAAAAGAATTACAATATCAATAACAATTAGCAGCTGAGTGTGGTGGTGCATGCCTGTAATCCCAGCACTGGAGGCTGAGGCAGGAGGAGTGCCATGAGTTGGACACCAGCCTGGGCTACACAGTGAGTTCAAGATCAACCTGAGCTACAAGCAAGACCCTGTCTCAAGAAAACAAAAACAATTCATGATTTTTACTGAGGGCTGGGCACTAAGAATTTTACAAACAGCATCTCTAGGCAGCACCCTTCATTTTACTCCTCAGGAGACTCTGGTCTGTGAAGCCACTTGCCCGAGGGCACATGGCCCATGGCCCATGTGACTTGCTTGAAGGGCTGAGGAACGAGGAATTGGAGAGCGCAGAGAGCAGAGGCCAGGAGGAGGGCCAGGGCACCCCTCAGAAGGAGGACCACGAACAGGGGCACAAGTGGAGTGTGTGTGTGCTTCGGCCACAAGAAAGGGAACGGTGAGGACAGCCACACTCCCCGGTGACTGCCGCCTGGCGTCCCTCCCAAAGGCTTGGTGACTAAACATGTGAACTGGTGAGAGTCCAGGTGGGCCTGGAATATGCCCCAGGACAGATGACTGGGTATTTTAGGGCTCCCTTAAGTGGAAGGCTTTGTGAGTTTTCATAACTTTAGAGCTACCGCAGGTTTAGGTACTAGGCCTTGGCTTTGTGGAAGGGCTAGGGAGTGGGGATGAGGCTAGACAAGCTACCTTTTATAACCAAACAACAGTAACAGTGCAAAACAGTGAACTGCCCTGATTGTCTACTTACTGTACACAGTAGATTATGAGCTGACTTGAATGGTCTCTCTTGTATGTGTCTGTCTGATCTGGGCATCACAAGCTCTGTTTTCAAGCAGATTCAAACCTCATTCTATTTTTATAGCAACCATCTCGGGGCAGAAATGGTTAGACCCCAGAGCATGGAAGGCCCCCACAATCCTCTGGACTGCAGGCTGGGTGCCCGGGTGAAAGTGGTGCCCAGCTGTGGCCTGAGCCTTCGCTGTCTGCATCTCCTGCTCCTCAGGGCTTGGTGAGAAAGGCCCAGGAAGGGGAAAGCTGCAGCCGCCGGGGACCCCACACAGCCAGTGTGCACGCCCCTGGCTGGACGCAGGGCTGCGCCTACCTGGGCAAGCGAGGTCTGGAGGGAATCTATCTGGAGATGTAGGTGTACGTTCGCGATGGGGAGCGGGGGGGCTCGGCTTGGGCTGCCGGGTCATTGAGGAAGTCCCAGATGAGGATGGTGTCATCGTGTGAACTACTGACGATCTGAAATTCATCAAACTGGAGACGGAAAACTCTTCCAGAATGCTCCTGAAGAAACAGAAAGGGTAAGAATTTGAGCTACTTCAAACCAAAAGGACACAATCTCCCATTGCGTCCAAATACAGAAGGAAAACTTAAGTTTGCTAAAGGTAGGATGGAAAGTCAAATACGGAGGATCTGACTTCATGAATAAAACAGTGCTATTCTTTAGTGGAAAAGAGCACACTGGTTTCTTGCTGCCAGCTCTCCTTGGCTTGGGCTAGAGAAGTGCGTCTTTCAGGGCCTCCCTCCCTCGCCTTATCTCCTCTCTGTGTCTCTAACTCACTTCCACAGTCAGAGCCCAAAGGGTGGCAAGTGGTAACAATGGTATGCTGGGAAATGCTTACCAAGTAAACTTCCTCAGTTTATAACACTATATACTGTACAGATTTCATGGTGTATCAACTAGCTGGCTCTCCTAGATGGGCGTAAGCCGGATCTAGCACGTAATTCGTAGTAACTACTGCCCTGAGTCAGACACAGACTATTTCCAGTATCCTAGAAGGCACTCTCAAACTCTCGTTACTGGTCGCTCTAATGCTGTCACTGTTAACTTGTTTAGCCTATTTGTGTGTGTGTGTTACTAGTGAATGAATGCAGCATCTTTGCACTGTGTTACATCCCCAACACCCCTATTCCTTTTGCTTTTTAGAGTCAGGGTTCTGCTAGGTTGCCAAGGCTGGGCTCACCCCTGGGCTGCCTAGTTTTGAACTGCATATAAATTCACCATTCAGTATATTTTCTTTCGTCCTGCCTTCATTTACTTAAGATATATCGGTAAGATTCTTCTCTGGCTTTCTTTTTGGTGGTCCTGGGGACTGAACTCATGGTCTTGAACATGCTAGGCAAGTGCTCCCCCAGTCAACGACATTCCCAACCCTTTCATCATTTTAATTTTGAGACGGGTCTGAACTGCTTGCATGGCCTTGAACTAGCAGTCCTCCTGCCTCAGCCCTAGGAAGCTGTGATCACAGCAGCGTTGTCTGCTACTGGTCGATGCTGGAGCGCATGAGCGTGTTAGTTTCTCTCTTTGCTGGTGGTGGACACACAGGCTGCTACCAGTCTCAGGCGGTCCCAAGCGGCACGCCCGCCTTAGGCTAGACAGGTGTGCTCGGCCTGCCCGTGAGGAGCGGCCCGGCTGTGCCACTCTGCCCTCCGGCCCGTGGCGCCTGCGCCTCAACTGCAGCAGGGGACCCTGCTCATCATCTAATTTTAGCAGATTTGTAGTGTATTTTATTATAGCTTTAAATTGCACTTTCCTTCATGGAACTGAGGAAGTCTGATTTCTAGCTGGCTCAGAGTTTTTAATCATGAGTGAGTGGTGAAATCTGCCAAATGCTTGACTGAATGAATGAACTGCACTGGGGGTTAAACTTGGACTGCTCGATCACTGGGCCACTTCTTTTTACTTTTGAGACAGGGTTTCACTAAGTTGCCCAGGCTGGCCTCAAACTGGATCCTCCTGCTGCTTCAGCCTCTCCAGCAGCTGGTACTAACAAGTGTGTGGCACCACATTTGGCTCTGCATCTACTGATGTAATTGCATGATTTTCTTCTTTAGGCTGTCGATGTGATAGATCAGGGATGGCAAACGTTTTATTTTATTTTACTGATTGACTGATTGGTACTGGAATTGAACTCACAACCTTGTGCATGCCATGCAGGCACTCGTGTCGTTGAGCTAAATCCCTGGCCCAAAAAACCTTTCAGAGCTTTCAATGATACAAACTGCCCACGGCAGCACGCGTGCCACAGGTTCACACCACTGTGCCAGGTAATAGTGATAGATTTTTGAATGCTACTCCAAACCTTCAGTCTTGTGTTCTGTACCTGAAATTGCATACTGAAATCACAGTGGACAATTTACTTTGTACTTTTCATTGTTGGATCATCTTGCCCATTGTGAAAGTGTTTTTTTTTTTTTTTTTTTTTTTAAGAGTTACTTCATTTTATTGACTTTTTTGCTTGTTTCATTTTTTTAAGACAGGGTCTTACTGTGTAGTCCAGGTTGGCCTTGAACATACTAAGTAGCCCCGGTTAGCTTCAAACTTACCATGATCCTCCTGCCTCAGCCTCCGATTTATAGTCTATTTGTCATCATGCAGTTGTGTGGCAAACTTTTTTTTTTTTTTGGTACCAGGAATTGAACACAGGACGTTTGTGCTTGCCAGGCAGGCACTGCTCCACTGAATGAAATCCCTGGCTGTGGCAAACAGTATAAAATGGAATTGACCATTTAAAAACTGAATTAGCTATGCTGAGGATTGAAACCAGGGTCTTACACAGGCTCTGTGAATGCTCTAACATGCAGCAACACCCTCAGCCCATTCACTCACTCATTTGTTCATTTAATTTATTGGGCACTGGGGATTAAATCCAGGAACTTCTTGCTGAGCAACAGACATCCCAGGCCCACTCTTTCTCTGAGACAGGGTCTTGCTAAGGTGCCCAGGCTGGCCTTGAACTTGTGACCTTCTTGCCTTAGCTTCCCAAGTAGCTGGAATTATTATATAGGAATGTGCCACTACGCCTGACTAAAAGTAGGTCATTTTGAGATTTTCCAGTTATCTTTCTGTTATTGGTCTCTAGTTTAATTCTGTTGTGGTCTGAGAGGATAGACTATATGATTTGTGATGTTTGTTTTTTAGATAAGGTCTCACTATGTTACCCAGGCTAGCCTCAAATTTGTGAGCTCAACCCTCCTGCCTCAGCCTCTTGAGAAGCTGGGACTAACAGCACGTGCCGCTGCACGCAGCCCGTGTGGCTCCTCGCCCCTCACCCCAGTGCTGGGCCTGAACCTGGGCCTCTCGAGGCTATGAAAATGCTCCTCCACAGAGCTGCAGGCCCGGCCCTTTTCATTTCTCAGCTGTGACCGAGTCTTGTTAAATTGCCCAGGCTGGCCTCAAAACTCTTAACCCTCCATGGTATCTGGGCTTACAAGCATGGACTGCCACGCCTGGCTCATTTCTGCTCTTTCCGATTTGGCCCTACAGTGTATTTTGGTGGACGTTCCACAGCAGCTTGAGAAGAACGTGTACCTGCCCTTGTTGGATGAAGAATTCCACAGATGCCAACTATGTCCCGTGGGATGGTGCTGCTGAGCGCAGCTATGCTCTCGCTGATTCTGCTGTCTTCTAGAACTTCCATTTTTGACAGAGCTGCTAAGTCTCCAACTATTAAATAACAGTGGATTCATCTATTTTCCTGGCAGTTTCTTGTCTGACCTATTTTGATGCTGTTAGGTGTGGACATACTGAGGTCTACTGCATCTCCTTGGTGAACTGGCCCTGTATCATTACACAATGCTCCTTTTATCCCTGATATTCCTTGCTCAGGAGAGTCTGCTCTGTCTGACATTAACACAGGTATTCCAGCTTGCTTAGGCTAGGGTTAGCAGGGTGTATTAACTGGCTAGAGCTGTATGTTAACCACCTTTCTGTCACTGTGACCAATGCTGAAAACTTGGTAAAAACAATTTAAAGAGGAAAGATTTGTTTTATTTCATGGTCTCAAAGGTTTTAGACCATGGCTGGCGGGTTCCAATACAGAACCATCGTGCCAGGAATGTGCTCTGCCACTAAACTACATCCCAGTTCTTTTTAAATAATGTGTTGTAGGAACAATGACACATACAGAAATAAAAGCCATGGCAATAATAGATTTTACAAAGTGTGGGAGGGGAAAAATGGAAATACAGTGTTTTAGGTTTCTTCCTTTACACAGGAAGTGGTACACTATCACTTGATATTACACCTCAGTAAAGGTACGTATTCTCTTGCTCACCCCAAGACTACTGCATGCAACTAGTAACTCAGAAATAGAGGTAAAACAAAATCCTCAAAACTAATCCTTCAAAAAGGCAAGAAAATGGGGGAAAATAAAGAAAAATAGAAAATAGCAACATGGTGGATTAAAAATCATATGAAAATTACATTAAACATAAATGTTCTATACATTTCCATTAATGGCAGAGATGATCAGAATGGATCAAAAAAACAAAGACATGGCTGGGTGTGGTGGTGCACGCCTATAACGCCAGTACTCGAGAGGCTAAGGCAGGAAGATCGCCATGAGTTCGAAACCAGTCTAGCCAACATAGTGAGTTCAAGGCCAGCCTGAACTACATAGCAAGACCATGTCTAAAAAAACAAACAAACAAACGAACAAATTTGTCTATAAATGTTTATAGAAACTCTGGGAGTGCAGGGGAGGTACTTTGCACCCAGGACCTTTGCACTAAGTTACATCTCCTTTTAAAAAATTCTTAGAAATTTGGAGACAGGGTCTTTGGTAACTTGCTAGGTTAACCAAGCTAGGCTCAAAGTTGGGATCCTCCTGCCTCAGTCTTCCAGAGTACTGGGATTACAGGTATGTGCCACCACATTCTGCCTGTTTAGCAACATTTTAAAAAGGAATGAACTGTTGATACACATCAAAAACATGGGTGAATATATAAAAATACCTGATTGTCAGTGAAAAGAGGCAAGAAAGAGGATATACTACACAGTTCATTTTTGGGGGGGGCACTGGGGATCGAACTCACAACCTCACACCTGCCAGGCAAGTGGTTAGGCCACTGAGCTAAATCCCCGGCCCTATTTTCTGAGACAGGGTCTCACTATGCAGCTCAGGCTGGCCTTGAACTCACTTTGCAGCTCAGGCTGGTCTTGAACTCACAACGATTCTCCCGCCTCAGCCTCCCGAGTGCTGGGATTAAAGTTATGCACCACCACGCTGGGCTACACAATTCGTTTTTATAAAACCAGAGAAAATGCAAAAGAATGAAAGTTGACGGAAGGAACTGCCTAGAGAGGGGAGCAGAGAGGCAAGATGGGAGATGGGAAGAAGGAATCACCAATGGGGGTGGGGACATCACCATGCACCCTTCACTCATACACCTGTGTCAGTGTTTATCGTGCTGGGTACTTTCATATGTCCACTTTATTGTGCGCTACTTTTACCTCAAAAATGTTTTTAAAATAGCCGGGCGTGGTGGCACATGCCTTTAATCCCAGTACTCGGGAGGCTGAGGTTTAGGAGGAGCATTGTGAGTTCGAGGCCGGCTTGGGCTACAACGCGAGCACAAGGCCGGCCTGAACTACATAGTGCAGCCCTGCTTCAAAAAACTAGGGCCAGGAGTTTGGCTCATGGCTTAAGCACCTGTCTGGCAGGTAAAAGGCTGTGAGTTTGATACCTGTTGCAGCATAAAAAAACAAAAGTTTTAAAAAACAATTTAATAAGATGGGTGTGGTGGAACATATCTGTAATCCTAGCACTCTGGGAGGTTGAAACAGGAGGACTGCAAGCAGGGTAGGAATGTAGTTCAGTGCAAAGGCCCTGGGTTCAATGCACACTAGAGCAAAACAGACAGACAGACAGACAGACAAGCGGGTTGCAAGATCTGAACAGACATTTTTCAAAACATAAGCATATGAAAAGATGTTCAACATCATTGTTATCACAGCAATGCAAACTACACATTCACTCAAATGGTTGTAATTTGTTTAAATACTGATAAATGCTGGAAAAGACATGGAAAAACAGAATTCCATACAGTCAGTAAAAATGCAAAATGCTTTGCCTTTTCAAAATTTAATTTGCCACTTTGGGAAGCAGCTTGGTAGTTTCTTTTAAATTTAAATACACATTTACCACTGGACCCAGAAATTGCACTCCTAAATATTTACCCAAGAGAAATGAAAACAGTATGGACACAGAAACCTGTGGAGGAAGATTTTCAGCGGCTTTACTCGGAACCAATGAGAATTGGAAACATCCCAAATGTCCTCAAACTGGTGAATATATAAACAAATTGGTTCATCCCCCACTGAAATACTACTCAGGGATAAAATGGAGCAAAGTACAAATGCATACCACAACACGGTCATACCTCAGATGAAGTTAGAAAAGGCTGCACACTGTCTTGATTTATATGGCATTCACAAGACAGCACCACTACAGTGACAGAAATCAGACAAATGGCTGCTAACAGTTGCTAGGAGGCGGGGGAGATGAAGGAGCCTAACAAAACTGGCGGTGACCGAAACATTCTGTATCTTGATTGCAGTAAGAATTATACAACTAAAAAAAAAAAAGTTATACAACTGCAAAGTTCACAGAAGCATACTAAAGAAGGGTCAGTTTTCCTACATGTAAACTGTACCTCAAAACGTCAGACCATTGAACTTGTCAGATTAATTGTAAATGAATGGCAAGACCCATCTTAAAAGACGTGTGTGAAATACACAGGTAAAGTAGGTGCACTTCTGAGAGAATGTGCTTTAAATCCATGTAGTTCTGAGCCAAGAATGCTGAAGTATTAAGAGCCAGGATTCAAAACACTAAGCTTGGAGGGCTCATTCCTGTCCCTTCCCAGAGGCGTGCAGAAGATTCTGCCACCTTGGCGTCTCCCTCATTTCCTGAGTGCATGCAGCTGCAGATCTGGGCCTCTGACTAGCATGATGGGAAGAACCGAGTGCTTGTGGAGGTGACAGTGGAGATTTAACCCACGGCCACAAGCCTCGAGCTTACTAGGCGAGTGGCAAGCACCCTGCCACTAAGCTGCACCCCCCCGGCCCGGATTGCAGGCCTTCTTTTGATCTCCTTCCCCACACGGTGAGACACTCCCGTGAGGGCACATAAAGGGGCGCCCGGCCAGACCCCTGCGTGCGAGGTGGAACCGGGGCACTGGGCCTGAGTGCGCAGGACCCCAGAGCAGCTCCTGTAGGCACAGGCGCGCAGGCCCTCTGGCCCCGGGCTGAGGGGCTACACCCTCTCTCCCGCAGCAGCCTGTGACTTCGGGTGGTACAGGCGTCTCATTTGCTTCCCACGCCCCACTGCTGCGCAGCTAACAGCTGCTGCCTTCACCTCCACACAGACTCTGGGCGCTTCTGGATGAAAGGCACCATATAAACATGCTTTCTGTCGTGTACTGGCTACCTTTTCACTCAGCAGGTTTTATGACAACCTAACCCACTGTCCTTCTGACCCGTGACAAGGCTCTTACCACAAGGGTCCGCAGGCAGAGAGTCCCTGCAGGGGCGCGGGGGTCCAACGCAGCCAAGAGATCCCACACTTTAATTTTTCTGAAGATCAAAAAGGGGACCAAAGTCTCAGTCAAAAGCACAATTAAGGAAATACAGGGAAGAAAGAATTAAAAGCACCATACCACAGTGATACATGCAAATCCATGTTTATAGTGCACACTTTGTAATAGCCAAATCTTGGCAACAGCTCAAATGCCCAACAACCAATGAATAAAGAAGATGTAGGTTTTTTTTATTCAATGGAGTACTACACTCTGCCATAAAGCATGATAAAATGGAGACATCTGTAGCTAAATGGATGCACCCTGAGACCATACTCCTAAGTGAAATACATTGGACATGTGTAAACACCACGTTGGCATGAGAAACCAAAAATGTAAAAAGGACCAAAATATGTCATAGATAATGTAAAACAGGAAGAAAATGTTCAAATAGGAAGAGGAACTAGGGATGGGGTAGGGGAAAGGAAGGAAGGGGGAAATAAAAGATAAAAGAACAAAAAAATGGAAACAAAGCTTTTACAAATAAGGAGGGGAAGAGGAGTTGACAGGAGGAAGGGGAGTGGGGAGTAAGAATCAAGTTGTGTCCCTATCACGAGTGGGAGCCACTATGCATGCCCAAAATGTACCAATAAATTTAACTTAAGAAAAAAAAAGGAAAAAGAAGAGGTGCCAGGCATGGTGGCTCATGCCTGCAATCCCAGCCCTTGGGCAGCTGAGGGGGAGGATCACCATGAGTGCAAAGCCAGCCTGGACTACGCTTAGTGAGACCCTATCTCAAACACAATGTGAAATGAGAGCGGGGGAGAGAATCATTAACAGGCACACAGGTGCAGTCGGGGAGGAGTAACTTCTAATGGCGGGAGAGAGGAGGAGTGGGGAGAAGCTAAAGAAACGGTTAGCTTTAAACAAACTGAAGACAGCTAACGGTAAAGTCCTAGCACGCTTGGAGCCAAGTGGAGATCTCGTACACCAGATTCCCGCCTGCCTTTCTTTCTTTCTTTCTTTTTTTTTTTGCAGTGCTAGAGATGAAACCTCCTGCATTTGTGCAAACATTCTACCACTGGGCTATATAACCAACTGATTTTGTTTGTTTTGAGACTAGGTCTCACTAAATTGACCTCAAACTTGCAATCTTGCATCTCAGCCTCCCAAGTAGCTGGGATCACAGGTATGTTCTGTTGTGTCTGGCCATTAGAACTCTTAATGATAAGAGATTACTTAGACGTGGGAATCTACACTTCTCAGGCATCCTCTTTCTAGTCTCAGAATAGCCCAGATCTCACACACCAAAATCTGGAATCCATTTAAGATCCATTAGAGCTCATTTAAGAGCTCTGAGTTTTAAACAAGCAAACTTCACATTCTGATTTAAATTAGAAAAGTTGAGCCCTTCTAAAAGTCAATTACAATGGTACCTCAGTTTACAAACTTAATTCTTTCCATGATTTTGGTCACAAACTGAATTGGATGAGAATCAACTCAAATTCAGTGGTTAGGGTCAATGCTGACCTTATGGGGAAATTTGATTTCATACTCATCCAATTCAGTTTGCAACCAGAAACATGGGAAGAATCAAGTTCATGAACCGAGGCAACACTATATAGGCTACATTTCCTCAAGTTACATAAAAGACAAAATCTCCCAAAAGTAGAGACAAATCAAAACCAGAAAACAGAACACTGACCTGTCTGGAACATGCCACACAGCTCACAGAAGGGTATGACACAGCTTCCAAGGGTATGACAGTGATGGCTCACTCCAAGCCGAGAAAGTGAGTTGGATACACTGCCTGCGGCTTTTTTACTGGATTGCTAATAGTCAGCTCAGGAACTAAGTTAATGTTGTTGTTTCTAGTATTTCTTTCTTTCTTCCTTTATTTTTTGTGGCACCAGGAATTGAACTCACAACCTCGCGCCTGTCAGACAGGTGCTGAAGTCACTGAGCCAAACTCCCAGCCCTGGTTTTTTGAGGCAGGGTCGCACTATGTAGCTCAGGCTGGCCTTGCGCTCACGTTGTAGCCCTAGCCAGCCTCGAACTCACAACGCTCCTCCTACCTCAGCCTCCCGTGTGCTGGGATTAAAGGCGTGCGTCACCATGCCCAGCTTGTTTCTAGTATTTAAAAAGCTGACAAAATCTGAATGGTAGCTTCCATTCCCCCTATTCCTACCACCAATAAGGCACTCTGACAAGAAAAAAAAAAAGTGTCTTTCAGAAGTGAAACTATTTTTGTATGAACCTGCTGTGGACTTGGTGTTGCTGAATATGAGATCCACTCAAACATGAATAGATTCTATTCTAGAAATTAGACTGAGGAAAATAAACACTACGGAATCCATTAAAAATGAAATGCTAGAATGGATGAAAAGAGAGTGGTACTTTAGGAATCTCTCAGAGAGGTTAAAATCAAAGAGATCAAAATTTCCGATGCTACCACACACTATGGCTCAAAGATGCTGTCCTCCAGCGTCTCCAATTTATTAGTAAGTTACTATTTCATACATAGATCCTGGTAAAGTGGGTTTGTCTGGTTCTGTGCTTTACAGAGCAAAACAGACAAAATTACAAGCAAATAACTAAAATAACAATGACATTCATGTGTAAAAAATATAATAAAATGACTGAGAAAATATTTTAAAAAATAAAGGTGAGTACATAGATTGAAGAAATATTGCATTAGATTCTTCCTGTGAAATCTGTTTTTTTTTTTTTTTTTTTTTGCGGCACCAGGGATCAAACTCACAGCCTCACGCCTGCCAGGGCAGGCGCTTAAGCCACTGAGCCAAACTCCCGGCCCTGGTTTTTTGAGGCAGGGTCGCACTATGTAGCTCAAGCCGGCCTTGCGCTTGCGTTGTAGCCCAAGCGGGCCTCGAACTCACAATGCTCCACCTACCTCAGCCTCCCGAGTGCTGGGATTAAAGGCGTGCGCCACCACGCCCAGCTTGAAATCTGTTAGTTTTTAGAAATAAGAAAAGGTTTTAGTTAAACCAGAAAGAATTACTGTAGACTGTGTGTGTGTGCGCGCGCGCGCATGCGTGTGGTGTGTGACTGAACCCAGGGTCTCACACATGCAAAACATACACTTTATCACTGAGCTACACCTCTACACCCCAGCTCTTAGATGTGTTTTTCAACCTTATTAGCAAACTCACCCATCATAGGCCCCGCTGACTATCCTCTTGTTATCAAATCGAATGCATCGAACCAGTTCCTCATGGCCCTCTAACACTCGTAAACATGCACCACATTCTATGTCCCATAATCTAGAAGAGAAAATTGAGTCATGAATTTTTGTGTATTCTTTTCAAAGCTTGGCATTTGTAATAATATACTTTGCATGCCTTTTAAGAACCCACAATCGCAATACTAGTAACAATTAGCATCTGGGTGTGGTGTTGCATGCCTGTAATCCCAGCACTTAGGTGGCTGAGGCAGGAGGATCTCTGTGAGTTCAAGGCCAGCCTGAGCTATATAGTGCGTTCAGGACCAGCCTGAACTACACAGGGAGACCCTGTCTCAAAAAACAAAACAAACTAAACAAAAAAAAAAAAATCCACAAAAATAAGATCAATCAGCACTCATTTAAAAGTGTATTGTTATCAATGTATTTTCTTTCTGCCTAAGTATATGATTTAAACTCAAATGCAGTATGTATTTTCAGAGCACAATGCTTTATGTAACAGTTTTTTTGTTTTGTGGCATCGGGGATCGAACTCACAACTTCGCGCCTGCCAGACAGGCACTTAAGCCACTGAGCCAAACTCCCAGCCCTAGTCTTATGAGGCAGGCTCACACTATGTAGCTCAACCCGGCCTTGCGCTCGCGTTGTAGCCCAAGCCGGTCTCGAACTCACAACGCTCCACCTACCTCAGCCTCCCGAGTGCTGGGATTAAAGGTGTGCGCCACCACGCCCGGCCTACAAAGCTAGTTTTTAAGAAGTTTTGTGTAATAATTTTAAAAGCTGTCTGCTTTCAGACCAATCTAAATGATCAATAAGAATGATAATTTAGATATAAATTATCTGTTTTTCTTTACTCTTAGCTTGATTTAGAAAAATAGTCTATCTTCTCACTAATCCACTGAAGAAAAGGAAAGGATGAGTAAATCTTCCAAATCCTAATCACACCTGTATCATTCATTTTGATGAAGGGGAAAAACATAAGTACTCCAACACATACGATCTTCATACCGGTTAACTCCCTGGCCAATTATGTAATGCTAAGACAAAAGTGCACACTTTTTAGTAAGGAAACAAATTTATTTCTTTAAACAACAGTGACAAAAAAAGGCTATTCATTAATGCCATTTGTTAGCTACTTATTAGCACTTTTCGACTGCAGACAAATCTAAAAACAATGGCCTTCAGCCTCCACCCATTTGCCTTTCTTCTTACTTCTGTACTCATCAGTATGCCTGGAATAGGTCTGCCTGGTGATAAAACTATTAAGGGAAGGAAACATATATACAAAAAAGACTTTGCTGAGCAGCCTTTCTGGCTCTGCTGACCCATAAGAAGCTACAGAAAGGAGAAATACCTGATGGTAAATGTAAACTGTCTGATCGGTTTACTGAATCTGACAATACTGATTTCTTCTTGGAAAGGGTACTCGCTGCTCACCTGATAGTGTTGTCAGATGAGCCACTCACCACCAGCCTGTCTCTGTACTGCAAGCAGGCGATGCCTCGCTTGTGTCCATTTAGGGTCCTTACAAATTCACAAGTACTTGTGTTCCAAACCTGAGACAGACAATGACACTGAGCAGCGATTTGATGCTTTCACAGGTAAAATCTACAGCGAACAGTCTCAGGGAAGCAGAAAACAGGACTGAACCACTAGGGGATGTCAATTTCTCAACCATATATAGAACAAAGCAAACAAAAGTCATTTAATTCACGGTAATACTGGTTTAATTAGAAGCTGGTTAGAATCACATGGGAATTCTTCAAACTTGATTTATGGGGTTTCTCTGGTCTTGCAGATACATTTTCTTGAACTTAAATTTACCCCCGACTTTTCATGCTCACCATTATGATTCTGGGTTGCTGGGGGCTGAACCTAGGGCCTTATGCATGCCAAGCAAGTGCTTTACCAGCGAGCCACATCTCCAGCCCACCACCATTACTTACAGGAATGAAGCACCTAGCCAAAACTGTCCTAGCACTTGCCTTACTCATTGTCTTTTTACATAACACTAGTCCCTGAATTAAATATCAATTTAGTCTACAGTGTGATATCTACATGTGCAGCTATCATTGATCAAATTTTCACATGAACTCTAACTGGGGACTTACTGAAAAATGCCTTATTACCTTTATAGTTCTATCTCCAGATGCAGAAACAATGTACTTGTCATCAAAGTCTACAACGTTGACAGCTGCTCGGTGTCCAACCAGTACCCTCCGGAGGGTAATGTCAGTTGGGGAGGCCATATCCCAAACAGCAATGGAACGATCTTTGGAGCAGGTCACCATCATGCCATTATTGAAACGCAGGTGAAGAACTGCTTCACAGTGGTGAATCAATGTGTTCAGCATTTCACCTGTATTCACATCCCACACTCTGGAAGGAATATCTGAGAGTTAGGACAGTACTAAAGCTACAACTTGTTACCCACATTTGAATATAATGCTCCCTACTCCACCCCGCCTACTTTCATAGAAGTATTATACTCTCATCTTCTTTTACAGCACCAAGGCAGAGCAATAACGGACCATGCAGAAACAGCAGAAAGAGGCTGGACAGGGAGAACGGGGAAAAAAGATAAGGATGGGGTGCTGCCTGGTGGTACCCTTAAAACTTGAAATCTGGGCAAGTTGTGGAAGGCAAAGATGAGGTGGCAGCTACCAACACCTGATAATTTGGGCCAGTGTTCAACATGATCATGAATGGTATCAATCTGACACTGTTCAGGAGATACATGTTAAATGAGGAGTCTGATTAGTAACAGCAGCCCTGGCACCAGCCCATTAACCATCCTAAGGAACCAGAAGCAACATGGGCCAGGATGCTGCTGACGCAGACTTACTAATGCAGGTGTGGATTTGATCACCCAGGATAACAGGCCCATGGCACAGCTCCAGAGCTGTGAGTACCCAGACTTTAGGTCTAAGCTCACGTCTCTCGGTGTGGCAGGGATGGAGGCTGGGAATAGTCTTACCACTGCAAACATGGGCTCCAAAGCTGAGCATGAGACCCTTAGAGAGCTTGAAGACTTCCTGCTGTTACTTTGGTTACTCTAGTTTTGTATAAAGAAATGTGGCTTTGAGCCTGGCGTGGTGGTGCACGCCTTTAATCCCAGCACTCAGGAGGCTGAGGTAGGTGGAGCGTTGTGAGTTCAAGGTGGGCTTGGGCTACAATGAGAGCGCAAGGCCACTCTGAGCTACATAGTGCGACCCTGCCTCAAAAAACTAGGGCCGGGAGTTTGGCTCAGTGGCTTAAGTGCCTGCCTGGCAGGCTTGAGGTTGTGAGTTCAATCCCTGGTACCACACACACACACACACAAAGAATGTGGCTTTGATAGTTTTTTTTTTTTTTTTTACAGTTTGGCTCCCTTCTTAAAAAAAAAAAGTGCCATTTTCTTGACTGGAGGCACAGCTCGGTGGTGTAGCGCTTGCCTGCTATACACAAGCTCCATCTCCAGCACTGCAAAACCAAAGCCAAAGCCATGTTTCTCCCTTACTCGATAAATGTACAGTGCTTGAGCTCCTGGAAGACCCTCCCCAAGCACTGCTAAATGTTGACAAATGCAAGGCCTGGGTTTGCTACGCCTTGACGTCAAAAGACAAGAACTAGGAGCACCGTTTTCTATTCACTGAGGATAATTTCCAATGGCAAACACTGAACTTCAGAGAAGTTAACAACAGAGTTAACTGCTTTTACTAGTTTTTTCTTTAAGTTACTTTTGATGCATTATGTTTGCTAAATCCTTTAGCCTAAGGCAAAGTTCCAAACAGAGGTTTCTAGCAGTGTAATGTCTGTGTCATCAAACCACCACTGCCTCTGGAAACTGAAGCCCCTCCCTGAGTGACACTCACAATTAAAAACTGCCGGACAGCAGGGGAGGGGCAGGCAGGGAGAGAGGACTGCTCACCTGCACATATTTTATAAAGAGGTAATGCTTGCCTGTGCTAGAGTTCTAACTACTTGAAAAGGAAGGCTTCTTTCTCTTCATGTTACTCCCTGCCTTCTGAAGTGACATTAGGAATGCAAGGTTCACAATAAAGGTAAATTTCTGTCATGGATGGAATGTTCTCTAAATTAAAATGTTGTTTTTTATATGTAGAAAAGCACAAACTTAACTCAATCATTCCCAAGTCATGTTTTAGGTTCTAAGTGACACACATAATGGGGGAACTGACGGTTTTTTCTTAGTTTCCGAACTGCATTTATGCAGATATGTACAAAATTACTATCTGTGACAAAGAACAGAGCACATCAGTTGTTTCAGTGTTCGAAAGAGCATCTAAAGCTTGCTACCTGACTGTGGAATCCGACGATCCAGTTACGATGACCCTCTCGTCATACTGGAGACACAGCACGGAACCCGTGTGGCCCATGAGAATTCGCCTGCATTCCAATGTGCTTTTATCCCAGATCTAGGATGGCAAACAAGACCTTTCTGATCACTGTGATAATGGATCTATGGAGACTTGTTGGCTCCATCATGTGCCTGATCCCCCTCAAAAACCAAAGCCCAGAGCAGGGAGGAAATGCATTCTTTCTGCAGGTACGCTTAAGCAACTATATACACGTGGCTTCAGTTCTAAGGCAAACATTATTCTTCTCTTTAAGCAATAAGAGCAGGATACAATTATACCAAAAAAATTCTCCCTTATCCTAAAAATGATATAACCATGTACAACGTTTTTCCGTAAATTAGTACTCCACAAATACCGCTAAACATTAAATGTTGACAAAGCCAAGAAGTTACAGCCACTCAATGTAATTCAAGAAGGGAAGTTAACCCTGAGACTATTCATTTGTATGCTTATATGGGGAGGAGGAGACATCAGACTTTTAAAGAAGCTTTGGAACTGGAACCAACCTAAAATTTTCACTTTCTAGAAATAATGCCTAATGCTTAGGGTTTACGACGCTGACTGCTTTAAGAATGTGGTCATCCCTGATCCTTTAGCTATTTTCCCATAACTGAAGAGACCTTACCTTGATCGTGTTGTCTCGAAGGCCGCTTACTATTTTCTGGTCATCATACTGCAAACAGTAAACTCCTTTGCTTGTTTCACTTCTGCAGTGGATTCTCTGTAAGCTATGTCTTCCACATCTCCAATTAGATTCTATGGTCTGAGAAGAATGAATGGTGAAGAGGAGCGAGCTAATTAGGAATGAACCCAAATCAAACGCTTACATCAATGGTAACAAATGTATCAATGCGGTAATCTATGAGGTATACCAAACTAAACTAAAACTAAAATATGCATGAGAAAACTAAAAACATGCATGGAGAAAAGTTGAGTGCTCAGTGCTCTTCTTACAATTGTGACCGCTGAACTTCTATGGAAGCTCAGTTCAGAAGACATTTGAGTATCAGCTTAGGAGCACAAATTTAATGATTTTATTGTATTGTAAGAAAGTCAATCCCTCTCTTTTGTTCTCTCATCTGTTTATCAGTAACCAATTTTTTTTTTTAAAGTTTTACAAAATTTGCTTGGAAACTTACTATATTTTACGTCCCCTATTCATTTGTGGAGATACTGATTTTTTTTCTAACAGGGAATCAAACTCACAATCTTGTGCTTGCCAGGCAGGTGCTGTATCACTGAGCTATATCCCCAGCCCCAAGATACTGATTTTTAACACCCACCAGTAAACCTTAATGATTTGCTATAACAATACTGAAACTGAAGAATGCTAACGATTCTCTACTTGGCAAATACCCCTCAATACAGAGAGTCTTACCTCAATGTCTTGTATAATTTTAGGATAAAGTGCTCTATAAAAAGAGTTGGGAGGAGCATTGCCATCGGGAGGTTTGTTTTTGAATAAATACTGTCCCCTAAAAAAAAAATTTCCCAATGAAAACCATAGTATTATACATTTATAAGGAGCTACACATTTCTTTAAAGTGTTTCACAGTTTCATATCCGTGACAAACCTGGAGTGGTGTGACGAGGAGCCTGATTTCAGGAGTCTCTTGTCAAGCAGTAACTTTCTGAGCTCTAAGCAAACTGACATTGATTTGCTTTTGGGTAAAACATGATTATTTCTAGTGCAAAACATCAGACTTCCCAGCCTTCTGGGATATTATAATGTCAACAGACAGAGTATGTTTGATCAGGATTCATCTACTGGTCTGCTAGGCTAGTGCACAGATGCACTGGCTTTATCTTTTGAAAACTCAGTTAGTGGTAGTTAATACTTTTGACCTAGTACAGGTCCTGGAATTTTTTGGGTTTTCCCTTGAGTCAAGCTGTGCCAACATGAGAGGAGCCAAGCATGGCAGCAGCAGTGCCTCTGCAGAGTCCTTTTGCAGATCTTTATTTTGTGGGGTGAGGTAGCTGGCTGCTCCGCTGCCCCGGCTGCTGCTGACCAGTGTGGCTGCGTCTGACGGGGCATTTCAGCTCATTTCAACGGAAGACAGAGGGAGCACAGGAGCGCCCAGCAGCAGGAAGGGAGGAAGATGGAAAGAAAAGCCTGCGAGCACTGTGCTGTCGGGTCTAAGGCAGGGACTGACTCCTGCAGGTGTGTTCCTGGCTATGCCTCCACACACGCGCGCTTTACTGCCTTCCCGACTCCTGTGAGCAGCATTTGTCAGCGGCTTCTTCCTATGACAGCACATCTCTGGAATACTCATATCCCAAGTTAGATCTTTGCTACCACAAAAAATCAGTAAATGGCAATCACTTCCTGCTGGGTAAAAAATTTAATTCCTCGTCCTGAAGTTAAGAACTCACCAAACACGGTGTGGAAGCCAGTAAACCCGCTGTGGGCATTCTAACTGCTGCTATCTCTGGCAACGCGCCGTGGAGTGGAGACAGGCAGAAATGGCTTTGAGCGCAGTCCTGGCACCAGAGAAGTCATGTTTCCTCTGGGCCAGTCATTGCTCCTCCCTCTGTAGCTCCATTACTATATAATTAATTGCTCCATGTCTCCAGGAGTGCTTCTCCCTGCCCTCTTTCTATCTTACACCTTGAAAATTAGTTGAGAAAATTTCCTATCAAGAAGGTAGTTGGTGCTAACTTCTGTGCTAATACAGGAAAGAAAATCTGAAACGAAGAAGCAAAAACTACTTTAAAAGGAGAGTCATGAAACAGGACATAATGGCAAACAGGAAAAGGCAACTGAGCTAATTGTGGTGGTGCTCGCCTATGATCCCTGTGACTCGGAAGCTGAGGCAGGAGGATCCCAAGTTCAAGGCCGGCATAGGAAATTTAGTGAGACTCTGTCTCAAAATAAAAAGGTGGGAGTGGGGACATAGTTCACTTGTGCAGCACTTGCCTAACATGTTCAAGACCCCAAGTTTAATCCCCAGCACTGACGAAGGAGGGGAGACAAGCAAGATATATTATGAAACAATTATGGATTAAAGGTACACTTCTCTGAAAAATCTTAATTCTACAAAAACTTTGCAGGCAAGCCGGGCGTGGTGGCGCACACCTTTAATCCCAGCACTCGGGAGGCTGAGGTAGGAGGAGCGCTGTGAGTTCAAGGCCAGCTTGGGCTACAATGCGAGCACAAGGCTGCCCTGAGCTACACAGTGCGACCCTGCCTCAAAAAACCAGGGCCGGGAGTTTGGCTCAGTGACTTAAGCGCCTGACTGGCAGGTGCGAAGTTGTGAGTTCAATCCCCGGTGCCGCAAAAAACAAAAAACAAACAAACAAAAAAAAAAAAAAAAAAAAACTTTGCAGGCAAATGGTTTTTGTTTTTGTTTTTTTTTTTTTGGTATCCTAAATCGAACACAGGACCTTGCACTTACCAGGCAGGTGCAGCACTGCTGAGCTAAATCCCTGGCCCAATGATAGATTTTTGAATGTGAAAATTTTAGGTGTAACTCCAGAGCTACACTTAATTGTTTCTCAGTGCCCACCACTCCTGAGTCTATCTTCCTTTCAATCTCTGGCAATCGTATACAGGCACTCCAGGGTTATTTTTAAAAGGAGCTGTCTTGGTTACTTTTCTCTCATTGCTGAGACAAAATACCTGACATCCAAAATGAAGGAAGGAAAGGTTTATTTAGCTTACAGTTTTTGAAGGTTTCAGTCCACACTCAGCTGGCTCCAAGGCAGGGTGGCGTGGCTGAGTGGCAGCCATTCATGGCAGTCACAAGCGACATGAGCCAAAAAGGCAAAAGGGAAAAGCACACCTCCCTCCCTCCCTTATGTTGTATGCCGACTACCTGCCCCTGGGTGGGTGCAGCACTCACACCACCAATCCCAGTGCTGGACAAAGAACCAATCACAAACGCTAGACTCAGCCGCGTCCATGACTGCATGAGACTTTGGGGGGCACCCAGACACAAACCATAACAGCAGTGCATGACAGGATCGCTATGCCCCTAGGAAAGAAAACTCACAGAAATCTTCTAATCACATTTTCTACCCCACCTGCTTTAACATGGTATCCAATTTCTTCAAATCAAAGATGCTACAGAAAGGAAAAGTCCATGCTTTAAAAACTGGCCTCGAAGTATGTTCTAAGTCAAAATCATTTATGATGGAAGCTCTTTGACAACAGGGACCAATTGCACATGAAATGTCTAGCACCTGTGAGAGGGTGAGTACAGGATAAATGTGGAATATTAAATTCAGAATGTTACCATAAAATGTGATCTGCTGATTAAGGAAATGGACTTTTCCCAAATGGTCTGTTATTGTACTTTTAAGAGTTACCATTACAGAGCAGAGAGAGCATATTCAATACTATTCAAGAAAGAACATAGCAGGGCTTCTATCTCAGGGGCAGACTCAAATCCATCTAGGTGTAAAATAAAAGAGCAAAGTGGAAGTTAAATCTTAAGAGACTCAAAGCTTTACTTGGAAATTGTATTTACTTATTTATTTCTGGCTAAAAGTGAGAGACGAAGACTACACACAGATAAAGACATGACTAAAAGATTTTATTGACACAGTAGACTTAGCAGATAATTTCAAAGGAGAATCAGAGACTGATCACCAACTATTATTTGTTTAAAGGAGGACACCTCGCACAGACAGATGCTGAAGGAGGCGGCCACGAGCTTCACTGTCACTGGTAACGTCACGGGGTGATCACAGGTTAGGAGGCCAAGTGTGGCCAGAGAGAAGCGAATGGAGTCAGAACACTGCAGGGACTCTGCAGTGCAGCTCCGTGGCTGCAGAGACTGGGGAAAAGAGTGCCCCTGTGTTCTGCACCCTGGAATATCTCTCAGATATATCTTTATACATGCTTTTAAAAGCTCCAAAAGTCAGCTTTACAATGATAGTTTTTGTTTTTTTTTACACCGTTTTTTGTAGCTAACATAAAAGGTCTTGCTGCTTGGTGCCAACCCTAAACAAAACCATGGAACCTACTTTTACCTTTGGCATTTTAACATCCATTTACTAAGAATGGCTCGCTTGTTTTCTTTTCTTTCAAAAAAGGACTTACTCAACTCCCACTGTCTGATGAAGGTTTACTGTCATTTATAGTCCAAATGGGAACAAAGTGTACTTTAACAGGGAACCAAACCATATAGCTATGGGAATGAATCTCTACAACTAAAATTTGAGGTCAGGAGTTATTTGGAGAAGGGTTCTTTTCTTTTTCCTGAGGGATAGAGAAATCTTCCTAGCTGCCCTCCAATTTTCCCATGTAAGCATCTGCCTGCCCCATTTCTAAAGCTGGTCTTAGCATTCTTGGCAAAATGATGGACTCTAAACGTCACACAGCTCTATACTTATTTGCTTTGTTATACTGTGAGAGTTTCTTTTCAAAGTATGATGTCAGTTATGAAAGAAAAACTGTTTTTCTACATAATATAAGAGAAAAAGGAAAAACACTCGGGAAGAAGTAACGATATTTTAAATATGATTGTTACACAGCCAAAGAATTGCTGGTATTTGGTTCCTTTACTGAATCTGACAAAAAAATGTAAAGTCTAGCCGGGCGTGGTGGCGCACGCCTTTAATCCCAGCACTCGGGAGGCTGAGGTAGGCGGAGCGTTGTGAGTTCGAGGCTGGCTTGGGCCACAAGGCGGCGCAAGGCCGACCTGAGCTACATAGTGCGACCCTGCCTCAAAAAACCAGAGCCGGGAGCTTGGCTCAGTGGCTTAAGCGCCTGCCCTGGCAAGCGCAAGGCTGTGAGTTCAATCCCCGGTGCCGCAAAAAAAAAAAAAAAAAAAAAAAAA